>JADRCD010177366.1:0-18850 GCA_019843815.1 Montemys delectorum
GTGTGTGTGTGTTAGTGTGTGTGTGTTAGTGTGTGTGTTAGTGTGTGTATATGGAGGACAGAAGAGACTGGGTGGGTATCTTCCTCCGCCTGCTTCCCATATTTCCTTGAGGTAGGGTTTTTCAGAGAATTCATTGTGTCAGCTAGGTTGACTACCCAGGCAATCACTTCCACTTGAGGACATGCCTGGATTTTATGATGATGTTAGGGATTCGAATTCAGGCCCACAGGCTTCCACAGCAACCATACTGATCTGGTAAGCTATCTTGTCAATACCCCTGTCCGTGTTGATTACAAACAAAACCACACCCTACACTGACTGAGCCCCAAGATTATTTGGAAGCAACCTCTGGTACATCTCTTTCTAGATGATTGTTTCCCTAGTTAAATAAATCATTAACATGCCTAAGATTACCATTTGGCTAATATTAACACATATCTTCATATATTTGTTACTATTAAGACTCATTGTGCTTGCCTACTGTTCTTTTTGAATGGCTGACTAGTTTTATCACAATGCATATGAGGATACACATTGGATTTATTTGGCTAAATCTTTCAACTTGCTTTTAACATATAAACTATTTTTTCAGCTTCCTTGAAGTTCGTTTATCTATTTGAGGGTTCTAGTGATTTGTCTAATGGAGGTCCTAACAATTCCCCTTTGCCAACTGTCTTCTGTTAGTGTTTGTACACCATTGCAGGTCCTTTCAATGAGCCTAGCTTAAATTTCCTCTAATTGTGTTCCCTGTTTTGGCATGACTGTTTTATTGTTGGCAAGGCATGATTCTAACATATTGTAAGAATGGCTAGGTGTCTCCATTTTGGGACTATCAATGGCCATCAGTGAGCACAGGTAACCATAGAGCCCTTGGTTAAAGTAGATTCTCCTTCACAATAAAAAGCAGGAAGCCATGGGCTGTGATGACACATTCCCTGGAGCCTATCCTTTACTGGGGCAGTTCGATTTGGTGTGTTCTTGGTTATTCTGGTTTTAATGTTTTAGAAGTTAACTTTATGTTAAGCTTGTCCTTCTCTAGAAGAAATCTATCTAGTATTTCTAGTGAAATAAATGGAACTGCATATTATTGTATGCAATTGTATGTTGACTGTATATTAATGGAGAAAAAGGAAAAGTAACTTATTTCTTTGAGCCAGAGGTAAAGATTTTCCTTCTTGTAGAATACAGCAAACAAAGTCATTCCAGACTGTTGAAAAGTTAGCCATTGTTTCAAACCCTTGATAAAAAGTCCAATTTCAACAAATAATTGCAAATTTTCTCTTCGTAGGATTATCATTAGTCATCCAGTCAGATTATTGTTTCTTTAGAAAACCTTAGGTGCTGGAACCACTCATTTTCAAATGTATTAATTCCATGAGTGTAATGTGAGCATTTCAGAAATCCATTTTAATTGGGAGCAGCGTGTCTCTGTTCCTCTTGTGACCTGGCAGAACATCTTACCCAGAGGCAGAGTGGCTCATCTGGTTATGCGTGACTTCCATCAATCCATGCTCAGCAGGAGGGGGTCGGGTAAAGCGGCCTAACTCAGTATAACTGAGTGACAGTTAAAAATCATTTTAGCACATGGAATTATTTGAAATGAATCTGCTTAAAGACTACAAGTACAGGCCAGTATAATTCTCTGAAGCCCCCCTGCTCTCATTCTGGCTTTCCTGGATGAAACAAATGGATAAATGGACATACAACTCCCCTAGAACATAATGACTGTGGTTTTTAGGTTAATTTTTTGTTTTTAAGTTTAAAGCCTCATTTAAAACTCTTTGAACTTGGTGTCTGACTTAAATTTTAATTTAGCATTGTCATTCTCAATACATACATATTAACCTCCTTTTCTTTTTAAAGAGAAATGTGGTATAATTTTTCTTAGATAACTCAGACATATGTATAGAATAAGAACCTAGTTATATGTGCCAGAGGTGGGAGACAATTATTATGAATATCTTCCTTGTACAACGACATGCAAAGAGTTTCATCCCCTCAGCCCACACCATGCTCCAGCTTCTGTCAGCGCTTTGTATACAAGACTCGGGACTGTCCCAACGACCACAGCCAGACTGAGTTTACTGGGCTGTGACCTCTGCTATCCTTCAGCAGTATTTATGAAGCTTCTAGAAAAAGACCAAGCACTCTCATTCTCTTCTTTGCTCTTTTTGGAATTTAATTATTCTTTAATGGTTGGAGAAGAAAACAACTAGTAGTCACATGAACTGGGTCTATCAACTCAAGCAAAGAAAATAGATACTTCTATGAAAATCTCGAATTCTTTCTTAAGCTTGAACATTCATACTTTGGATAATCCTCTCTGGTTTGGACATTAGGTTACTTTAAAACAAGATGGACAAATGACACGATTTGGATAATGGGCCATTTCAAAGCAAAGAATACAAATGAGCTTTCAAAATACAGTTTTTGTAATGTTGAGATTATGTCACAGCTGTGAGAAATGTTAAAATTCCTAGCATGGACAAGAGCAAATATAAGAACTAGAGGGATTCTGGCTAGCAGCTACTGGCTACAGTTGCCAAGTAGACAGCAATGTAGGGAAGGAGGTAGTGTACAGAGTGGGACAGAAATTAGATTGTCACCTGCTAGCCTCATAAGCAACAAGGGAAAACAACTCAATGGAGAGGGAGTAGGGTCAAGCCCTGCCTGAGGACACTGCTTCTTAGAGCCACTGCCCTTCATCAATTTGTTTGCCCTTCATGAAAAGTTTAAAGAGAAGGCTTTGTTTCATTTGTAAGGAATCATATTCATCCTGTTTCTTTTTAGAAAAAACATAACACACTTGTACAGTTTCTTGTGTGTGTGCATATATGTGTGCACATATGTGTTCATGTGTGTGTTCGTATGCATGCTTGTGTGTGCCTATGTGTGTATGTGTGTGTGCATGTTTGTGCACACAAGTGTTTACGTGTGTGTACGTATATGTGTATATGCATGTGTGTGTGTGTTGGGATGTGTGGAAGCCAGAAGAAGCTGTCAAAGCTCTTCATACAGCATTCGCTTGATATCTGGGTTGTTTTGTGAGCACTAGGATGAGAATACTGGTCCTAATTACACAACACACACTCTTAACTGTCAAACCATCTTTACATTCCTTACCCTTCACCTTCTAACTGTATACCAGTGACACTCAAAGTCTCCACAATATCCAAGCACAATACTTTTTGGTAGCATCCTTCTGAACATCAATGTACCTGAAGAATGGAAAACCCTAAGTGTTCTAGAAACCTATGTTAGAGCGTCCAGCAACACTTATATTCAAGTTGGTCCTGACTACCTCCCAGACATCATAGTTTGTGAGAGCTCAGATAACCCTCACTGCAGCAGAACCTGAAGTACTCCCAGCTCCCAGGCTTATGTGAGGAAGTGTTATAAAATATCCCATTATTTTAGCCATGGAAATTTTAGTCATGGGAAAGTATCTTTCATGAAAAGATCTTTTATGGAAAGATTCTTTAAATGAACCTCTTTCTCCAATTACCTGCTAGATGAATATTCCATCCTCAATATCCCAATTATACCAATTACTAGAGATGAAACACCTAGTTTAACACTTCATCAGTTGAGGTAAATTGCAGGGTTGTTATATATGCTCCCTTTGTTCTTATTTGTTGTTATTATTAAATTAAGTTTAAATATTTTTATAGGTACTATGTTTTTAAAAAAATATCTTCCCACCAAAAGAGTAAGTGAAACAAAAACAAGAATAATAGCCAACCGACAAATAAAAAACCATTTATATATCATATTAGTATATGGTCATTGAAGCCTGAGGTCTTAGTAGGTCTTACAGTGAGATGCTTGCTTTCCTTGCTACAGCTTTATACTATAACAGATTGTGCCTATATTTATCAGGAATAAGGTATTAATACTACCGATTTTAAAGAGTCTAAATATGTAAAACATAAGAGACAGTTAATAAAAACAGCACAGACAACATTAAAGAGCTATTCTGTTTGAGGCATCGAAAATGTGGAGTACTTAGAAAATCTCTTAAAAATTTTATATTCACTCTCTGAAGCCTTCAAAGAATGCTTCTATTCATTGTGTTTTTGAATAATGCTATTTACAACACTTTAAGAAGTTTATTCATAATAGTACATGCCAACAAATTTAATTAATGTTGCATGGAATGTAGAAGAATCCATAGAAAACAGATGAAAGAAGGCTATTGTTTTGAAATGGCACTCTTCTGATATTGTAAAAAGCAGGGGCTGCTTTTCCATGGCATTTAATGCTGGCTGTTATACTGAACTGTAGAACGAGGCTCTGAGATATTTTGTTTAAAAAGTTTTCATTAATATTTCAGAGCCAACACAGATGCTCTGGAATCATAAATCTGTACCACACGTCCAAGAGAAGTTGGCCTGTTCCTCTATCTGCTTGCTGGGCTGCTTGCTAAACAGGCTTCCTTATCTCTAACCCCAGTGTGTCCTTATTTTTCTTATGGACTAACTGTGTTCTCTAACTCATTTTGTTATCTTTTATTTGTGTATATCTTTAAAAACAATCTGTATGTATTTTTTTTTCCTGGAAGGAAAGATACCAACTCAAATATGCAGGCAGAAAGTACTCTATTCTAAAGAGTAGCCAGCATGTTGGGGTCATTAACTCACAATCTCTTCCTTGGATTGTCTTTGGAAAAGAAATACTAGGAGGTAGAATGTTAAAGGATTTACTTACTTTTCTTAGGCCAGCAAGGCTGAATAGGATGAGCAGGAGAGAAATGGATGCCTTGCTTCCAACCAAGTCAAGTATGCCTTTGCAAACAGAAATAGCCAGAGCTAAACTAAGAAAAGAACCATAGATGCTACAGTGGTTTTGATTATGCCACTATATGTAATAAATGCTGAATATACAGCATTTCAAAATGTTGTAGTAAAAACTACACCATTTTTTAAAGAGGTAAAAGCCAGTACCTAGTCCTCTCACAATTTAGATGCTCTCTTTTCTTATTGTTTTAAGGCCTACCAGGGTTGCTTTGGGGAGACAGACAAGTATGAGGAGACTATTTCATAACTGAGTGGTACAGTCCAGTTTCCCTTTACCTTCCTCTTGAGGGATCAGTTGATACGTTCTTCAACAAAATTCCTCACAAGGAATCCATATGACAGATTGTTGACTAGGATCTACTTAAATGGAGATAATTCCTTAAGGGCAATGCTTAAAACTTCAGAAACAGCAAATACTGTGGATAATGAGCTATGATTCACCCGATTAATAGGAAGCCAGTGTAAGTATACTTCCTACACTCAAGTTAAGGTAGAAGAATCACAAGTTCTAGGCAATGCAGGCAAAGTTAGAAAAAAAATGGAACTAAGGCTAGAGACTCAGCCTCAGGTAGTGTGTTCTCCTAGTGTGTGAGAGGCTCTGCATCTAAGCTGTGCCATAAAATAGTAATAACAATTACTTTGTTGGTAAGAAAAACACATGTGTTAATAATAGTAACATAATAGGATACAGGGATGAAGAAAGAGTCCTAGTGTTCCGTCTCTCTTCCATTCCTCATTCTTAAAATAAATATCTTTGACATGGTCATGAATATCATGTCTCAAACATGTGAATATTTTCATATAGTTACATGTGTATATATAGATGTGTATATCTCTGATGTTACAGTTCAACCTGGGTGGGCATTGTAATCTGCTTATAATTCCAGAATTTTGAAGCAGATACAGTACAAAGTGATTGGAAGATTGGCAAGCTCTGGGTTCACTGAAACCTTCTCCCATAATGAATTGGGGTAGAGAATAATTAAGAAAGATTCCAGAATCATTGTTGGACATGCACATAATCACACATGCACACACACACACACACACACACACACACACACACACACACACAGAGAGAGAGAGAGAGAGAGAGAGAGAGAGAGAGAGAGAGAGAGACTCTCATGAATATTTCCTATATATATGCTTTCATTACAACAGAATGACACAAGCCCTTTCTGAACAGAGTGGACATCTTGCTATTTTTTATCTTTCTGGGTTTAGTCTGCTATCCTCAAGAAAGAGAAGGCTTTAAATGGTTGAGCAACTGTGATTTACCAGCAGAATGAATTCAGCATTTTAGCAGGCAGCTTTCCCACAACTTTGCATAACCAGTAAATCCTGGATCTAATTTCAATCATTTAAGGGATTGTTTTTATTTCAAAATACATGATGTTTCAAGGAAACATCATCCAGAAACAGCTGTGTTCCATAATGCCCTTTCTATTTTAAATTTTTATATTTTAAATTTTTCTGTAAGTACCATACAGATACTGTACATGATTTCATTGAATTCTAATGGGGAAGACAGTTTTTCTAGAATATTCCTTTCATGGTTCCTATGACAAAGTAGGGCTTTTAATCACATTGTTGGTAGAACCATCACTTGGATGATCCCATTAGTGACCACATCACCCAGACTTTAAAACTATTAAGATCCCTATATGGTATAGTATTTACCAATCTCTATGTTATCTTATTGTTTTATTGTTACTTTTCATGCCTTAAAATTTCCATTCTAGGGGAATTCTATTTTTTTTAACCTAGGTGGTATCTATATTTCTGCCTAGAATACTACACAAAAATGTCATTTTATAATATCTGGACAATATTATTTTAGACTTTCAGATTGCATTTCAGGCACATCTACATTATCACATATATTTAGATCTCTCTCTCAATTTCTCTCTCGCTCTCTTTTCACTAAATTGCATGCAGATTTAAAGGTAGGTCACTGCCTCCAGTGCCCTCTGTTTTCTGAGTTTACTCTCTCAAATTATAGCAATGATGTCTCTTCCTTCCATCTTTCCCTGACTTTACAGGTTTACTTCTTGTAAAGAGAAAGCACAGAAATGGCCATTTAATATGTTATAGTTTCAATCACTTGTCTACATAACACTAGAATTTAAACTTTGTATTTTCTATATGGGGATGCAGAAGACCCAACATTTATTATATATCTACTGTCAAGTGCTTTTTTCCAGGTATTTCTTGAATAATATCCCATTTGATACAGTGGCATCATGGGGAATGTATTTATTCTTGATTTTTAATTTGTAGAAAATAAAGCAGCAGGTAGGTAAAAATAATCTCCCTAGGTTTACACTAATGCTGGCCCCATGATTTGAGCATAGGAATTTGCCCCTGAATTATGCTGTTTTAGTTGGTGTACATGAGGTGTACATGAGGTCTCCATGTTTGAGGATGAAGTGCATTTAAATAAGCATGTTTTAGTTTTAGCACAGTGTTTCTTGACTATGAGGTGAGAAAATTGGTGTGCAGTGTTAGACATGTCGATGCCATAAGAGAGCTTTAATGACTGGGTAAAACAATGCACCTAAGTTGTTGGAAGACTCAAGTCTACTCTTAACTTGTTGCTTTCAGTCATGGTTGTCAAAATGAAACAGCTTGTCTCAGCAAAAAGTGAATCTGCAATACTACAATCATTTTTGCAGAACACAATTGAGTTACAAACTAAATCTGAGATGAACTCTTAGATAGTAGCCACCTTTCTATTTGGCATGACTTGAGAGAGAGCACATTGGAATTCAGAGCTATGCTGTTCTCATCATCAGGTGTTCCAGATTGCCTACGTAATTGTGAAAGCAGCCAATTCCCCTCGGCCTGGAAACTGGATTTTGGAACGTTCCCTGGATAACATAGAGTACAAACCCTGGCAATATCATGCGGTGACAGACACAGAGTGCCTGACCCTCTACAATATCTATCCCCGCACTGGACCGCCATCCTACGCCAAAGATGATGAGGTCATCTGCACTTCATTTTATTCCAAGATCCACCCTTTAGAAAATGGAGAGGTAAGATGGAAAAGCTACCCAAAGTACTGTAAAATAGCTCTGTCATAAAGACATGAATGTGTCAGTAATTAATGTCAGTGATGTTTTAAAGTAGAATTTAACAGAAGTCAATTTAAATGTGTTATTAGATAAAAAAGAAAACCCAAGGTAATTAGAATGTTAAACGCCTTCATGTGTCTCCTCTCTCAAAGATCAGAGATGAGGAAGAGGGTTTAGCTTTGAAGCCAGAGATTACTTTCACTGCCAAAGAGATTTTCCAATAATGACAGCTGCTGGAGGCTGGAGACCTAATGAAAGCTCTACAGTGCACACACACAATCTCAGGATAGAGACGAAGAAGGGGGTAAAGAAAAAAGAAAAATAACCAACTAAACAACAATATAAAGCAAAAACATGAATCATATCGGGTTTTATATGCATGTCTTCTTTCTCCATGGAGGTCTACGGTATAATGTGATCACTTTGGTGAAGGCTTCCTGGATGATCATGTACAGGTGCTTAAGTTCTTAATTATATGTGCATACATAATTCAAGAGTGTTTGGTCACTCTTTAGTTTTTGTTTGTTTGTTCTTGTTTTGTTCTGTTTTGGTTTTGGTCCTGGAGCTAATGTTCTAGTTTTTATTCATTAGTTTTAGCCTCTGATCCAAGTTATGACTTGATGCTAGTTGAGTGTTCTTAGTCCAGGTGCTTGAATTCTTTGTGCCTTAAATTTTTTAGTCCATAAATTAGGAACCCTAGAGATAGTTAATGTATTTGCTTTTGACCAAATTAACATGTGAGCATGTGTAAGTAATATATTGCACTTAATGCATCCATCACAAGATAAAGATATCATTAAGTGTCTAATGAATTTAGTGGACCAACCTACCAGACATCAAAGCTTTCTGTAACCTACCTTACATATGCTCAGAGCAATTCCACCAGTCTGGCTTTAGCAAATATATTTAATTACATTTTAAAACAAAGAGTTGAGTAGCTCCTGAAATTTGACTAAGACTCCATCAAAACTAAAACAGTATGGATGTGTAACTGCTGAAGACACAGGTGAGTGCTTTGGAGACATGAGATGTGGAAGTGCAATCTTCCACAACCCACCCCTCACCACAATTCCAACGCAACATCACAGAGTTGCAGAGTGCTCATTGGTTCTCATTGTGACCTGGACTGATGATAGAGAACTGAAGCTAAGGCTACTGGGCTACACAGGAAGGAATCATCTCACATATCTCTAGCCTGGGAAAAGATCCAGATTAAAAGTATCTTTCTATTGAATGCATATAATTTTTTCAGAACCACAAAGTCAAAACAGAAATATTTCTTTGTGGGAGACAGTCTGTAGCCCTTTTCTGATATTCTCTCCCCAGTCCAGTACCCAAGGATCATATCTTCTTGTATGCATACTTCCAGAAAACCCACATTCCGATCTTAATATCCAAAGGATTTTAGCCAATCTAACTATCTCTGAGGAAGAAGTTAAGGTTTTGACATAAGTCAACTAGACTTCTCTTACAAATTCAAAACAGTACCCTTACTCCGTCTCAGAAGCTAAATGTTTAAAAAATAATGGTTGTGGAGATGTAGATGATACACACAACAAAGATCTCAATCTGAGAATTGATAGGGTGTCAAACAGCTCCTCAACCTGCTTTGTACCAAGAGGTAGCCAATTCATGGGCAGTTTATACAAAAGAGACAATATCTGGGTGTACAGAGAGAATACATGTATGCGAGTTGAATTTTACTGGTTTTTAGTTATCTGATAGTCTAAGCCATTCATTACCATTTAAGTTGGTCCAGTTCAGAAGTTGATTGAACAATATAAAGTATACCTTGGTAGATATGTAATGTGCAGTTACATGAGCTCTTCCTCCTGCTCTATTTGCATTATGGATGGTTTTCTGGACATTTTGATCAATTCAGCCTGCCATCAGGAACAAACAAACATGCTTGTTTGCTTGTTTGTTTTGTTTAATTTCTAGTTTTTTGAGTGTCTGTGTGATGGTTTGTATATGCTTGGAACAGGGAGTGGCACTATTTGGAGGTGTGGTCTTGTTGAAGTAGGTGTGTCACTGTGGGCGTGGGCTTTAATACCCTCATCCTAGCTACCTGGAAGCCAGGATTCTACTAGCAGCCTTCAGAAGAAGATGTAGAACTCTCAGCTTTGCCTGCACCATGTCTGCCTGGATGCTGCCATACACATGCCTTGATGATAATGGACTGAACCTGTAAGCCAGCAACAATTAAATGTTGTTCTTTGTAAGACTTGCCTTGTTCATGGTGTCTGTTCACATCAGTAAAACCCTAACTAAGATGGGGGTGGGGGTTATAGAGACATTATACAAATATATAATATACTTTGAACTTATGCCTCACTATCTCATTACAACACTTTACTAATCTCACATTTTCCTCATTAGTTTCCCTCATTTAGACAACTCTACCTTAGTGACATATATATTATACATTATATTATTTTCCCATGAAATCTAGGATCCCAGATCATACACATTTCTTTCTTCAACTGGCTATACAGTTACAAGCTAAGATAGCATCCACTAAAATGTTAGAGGACTCCTTTACTAGAAGGACAGAGGAAGGGACAACACCTCTTTCCTCTTCCTAAGGTCACCAGGACAAAATAAAAAAAATGGGTCCATATGTAGCAGTGAGTTTACACACCTTTGTTCGCCAGTCAGATCACACATCTGCCCAGGAGCTCTCTTTGGATCCATGAGTGAGTAAAAGACATACATGCATCAGCTTATCTTTAAAATGCCATGGCTGCCTCAAACGTTGTGCACTCATAAACCTTCCCCTGCTACTCCAGGCCCAATTGAGGAAGTGGCCAATGGCCATATACCCAAAATCTCACATGGCTGGTTGGCTTTTCCTCCTGTGTCCCATCCGTTTTCCCCAGTCATGGCGATCCTCCTCTGTTCCTCTCTGTATCCTAGCCTGTGCAGCTCTAAGAGTCCCACCCTATGCCCAGCCATTGGCCATTGGCATCTTTATTAATCAATCAAAAACCAACTGGGAACAAGGACCTTTAGCACTTGGACACGGAGATTCCTGATTGATTCAAAGCATTAGAATAAAAAGTTAGAGGACTCCTTCACTAGAAGGACAGAGGAAGACACATCTCTTTCCTCTTCCTAAGGTCGTAAGGACAAACCAAAGAATTGGTTCACCAAAGCTTACTCTCAGAAAACAATAAAGTTTCTTGGGCTTGCACATCATGGATGAGAGGTTGCTCCCAGAGGAATGGGAGGAGACTGTAGCAGCAGATGCTTTCACATTGGAAAGTTTCACTCAAGAGGCAAGATAGTTTTCTTACAGATTAAACCCCTTTCAATTAATATGACCCACTATATAGTCTATCATAGCACATGCTTAGGACCCAGAAGCCACATTCAGTTAAGATGTAACTGCATACAAATGGCTAGAAGTAGCCAGAATCTCAGGAGAGTGTCCACTGGCTTTACTTATTCCCTCCTTCAAGGAGAATATCTATTGTCAGGAAGCCTGACGGTGATGATGGCTTGCAAGCAGGCATGCATAGCTGATCCATTGAAGGTGGCAACTGTTTTGCTGCAGGACAACTCTTCAAACCATCACTTATGACAAGGACTAAGACCAGGTAATTCTGATTTCCCTGTGATGTCCTTAAGTTGCTTTGTATCTTATAGGGACAAAGTCTAAATTCAGAACAGAGAGTTATCTAAAATACTCACAATAGAATTATAGGAGTTAAGAATGAGACTTAAATCCAGGCTTCTTCTAGACTTTCTCCTCATTGTATTATATTTTCTTTGTAAAATATGTTACTTTCTAGAAAAATATAAAGATCTCTTACTAGAAAGAAGCCTGGTTCTGACACCTCCACCTCGTGGTCTGAAACACAACCAAAGAAGCAAGTGTTCTTATTAGAGGCCAGATCTTTATAGGACCTTGTACTGGCTGGTTTTGTGTGTCAACTTGACACAGGCTGGAGTTATCACAGAGAAGAGAGTTTCAGTTGGGGAAGTGTCTCCATGAGACCCAGCTGTGGGGCATTTTCTCAATTAGTGATCAAGAGGGTAGGGCCCCTTGTGGGTGGTACCATCCCCAGGCTGGAAGTCTTGGGTTCTATAAGAGAGCAGGCTGAGCAAGCCAGGGGAAGCAAGCCAGTAAGAAGCATCTCTCCATGGCCTCTGTGTCAGCTCCTGCTTCCTGACCTACTTGAGTTCCAGTCCTGACTTCCTCTGGTGATCAACAGCAATGTGGAAGTGTAAGCCAAATAAACCCTTTCCTCCCCAACTTGCTTCTTGGTCATGATGTTTGTGCAGGAATAGAAACCCTGATTAAAACAGACCTTGAATAGATCAATTCATCCTGAAGGCATTGCATTGTTTTGACTGATTAGTTTAACTCAAGATTTCCAAGAATATTTGTGCTTTAATACAACATAATTTTGATTTTCTAAGTTAACATACAAACTAGGTTTCACTATGACATTTTCATAAACATGTATCCATAGTCCTCACCTCCCTCTACTGGCTCATGTTCCCTTCCCTCTCATGTATTATATAACATTTCAAGATAATCTGAAGATTTTAGACAACACCCATCCTAATTCCACGTCTCGTGACTTGAAGATTCTTTGTCTTCTGTATTAGTTTTTAGTTATGGTTCAGTAATGTATAAACTCTAAAATGTAATTTTAGATGTTTGCGTTTAAAATACCAATAGAAGTGACAGTTCAGTAAGAGAAAAAAATATATTAACTAGCAAATCAAATATGATGATAAAAGGGCCACAAGGGAAATAGGCAGAGTGGGTGATCCACTGCTACCCACAGAGGAGTTGGAAAAGTCCTTTGAGAAGATAATTTTACATTTCAAGACCAGCATATTAGTTCATCTTTAAGACATTTCTGTGTTAAACGCATATCTGATAGAAATTATTATTGGATATGTTATTACGGAGAGGATCCTAAGAATGTCACCATTTAGTCATTGAATATTTTGTTGTTTTCTGGGTTCTGTTGTTTCTGTAGAGAACAGAGCTACCCAAAATGTGTTGCCCAAGGTGTCTTTTCTTTGATTTCCTTAGAGGTATTTGTATTCACCTCTGCATTGCAGTAGTATGGTTATAATGCTCCAACTTCATGCTTCAAAAGGCAATAGCCACTTATTAGTCTATGCTTTTTCAAATTGTATTAAAATTTGGTTAGTCTGCTGTATTACACGCATCCTAAGTGTCCAGTTTGTATGCATGACAAGTCACTACAACACTAAGTTCCATCAATTAGGGCACTGTACTGGCTGGTTTTGTGTGTCAACTTGACACAGGCTGGAGTTATCACAGAGAAGGGAGCTTCAGTTGGGGAAATGCCTCCATGAGACCCAGCTGTGGGGCATTTTCTCAATTAGTGATCAAGGGGGTAGGGCCCCTTGTGGGTGGTGCCATCCCTGGGCTGGAAGTCTTGGGTTCTATAAAAGAGCAGGCTGAGCAAGCCAGGGGAAGCAAGCCAGTAAGGAACATTTCTCCATGGCCTCTGCATCAGCTCCTGCTTCTTGACCTGCTTGAGTTCCAGTCCTGACTTCCTTTGACAATCAGCAGCCATGTGGAAGTAGAAGCTCAATAAACCCTTTCCTCCCCAGCTTGCTTCTTGGTCATGATGTTTGTGCAGGAATAGAAACCCTAAGACAGGCACCTTTGACCTTGCATAGCTCTGTTGGGAAGTGCTGTCCTGAGTTACAGCAATTTCTTTTTGAGATTCCAATGTCATTTTGTTTTATATATCTACAAAGTGATGTCTCCAGTCAGTTCAAGAAATAGTTCAATAGTGTGTAGTTCCACATGTATTATTTCTTTCTATCTTTCTTCTGTAAACCCAATTAAAAACAAATTAGAACATGTTTGTCACTATACATTTTACACTTGTATCTCTCACTTGGGCACTTTTTGTCCATTCTTGTATTTGTATATTTGCATGAATATTTTATTATGGCCCATTTTTAGTGCATTAAATTCTTCCAGAGCTATGTAAAATCCATTGAAACATTGAAACTGCTTATAGAACTCTAATTTTGTTTACAATCATTTTTAATGTCCAGAATTTGTCTGCTTCATTTTTCAATTAGAAGTTTAGGGTTACTAATTTTCCATTGGGATTTTATATTTATTAAACATTTATTTTATGAAGCTGGGGAAATGGGTCAGTGGTTAAGAGAATACACTGTTCTTAAATAGGAGTTAAATTCAACTCCCAACACCTGGGTCAGCTCATTGCTTCCTGTAACTCTAGCATCAAGGGATCTGATACCCTCTGCATCCTATTCAGACCCATGTAGAAGTATGATACTCATATTTAAAAGTAAATAAAGTATTAATTTAATAATATTATTTCTGTTGAACCTATCAGTACGGTGGCTTTATTTCCTGCAGTACAAAGTTGTAATTACTTGAAATTTTGTTTGATAACTAAATGACTGACCTTTGTGGATATATTTTGTTGACCAATTACTAGCTGATGCTATTTTATGCTGTATATTCATGTATTCCTGATTACTTTGAATAGCAAATTTGTATTTGAACAATGTTTGTAGAAATAATTGAAGAACTGGGATAGGATCATCTCGTGGGAATTTTGTGATGTTTCTGCCATGCCATAGCAATCTGGATCCTTTTTAAACAATTTACAGATTTGAGTTTCTGGGACATTCAGTGTAAAGCTCTGAGGAACCTTATTACAGTTGAGTCAATCCTAGTTATACTCCTTGGATTCCTGTCTTTGGATTTCAAACCAATATACATGGAATTTACTAAATCCTAATCCCTTCAAATTTCAGAAGCTAACTTTTGCCCTCTTAATACAGCATGGTTGTCTAAAGCATTTCTTAGTTTTCTCAGCCATGTCTTTGTGACAGGAACACACCATAGGATTAGATTTGTCACAGTGCACCAAGACCTCTCTAGACATTAATTTCTATCCTCTTGTAGCTCTTAAATGGCTTGAAATGGATGTTCTTCCATATTCTGTCATATGGTTGGTGTTTGTCATTGGAAGTGTTGGTTCTGGGTTATTTAACTTTCTAGAAACAGAAACAATGACATATATGTAGTTTTACATTTTGGGATTGTGTTAAATTTACATAATTATAAGATGCAGAGACTCATGAGATATTTTCACACTGCTCTTGCTACAAACAATGTCTTACACAATGCTTTTGTCTAATAGTCAACCTTCATTGTTACATGATTATGAACCAAAGTAGTGGCTTTATTCAGATATTGTAAATTTTTCTATTAGTGTCTGTATTTCTCTGCTTGAATCCAATTCTGGATAAACCATTAAATCTATAATTGTGTTTCTTTCTTAATCTCTACTTTGTGACAATTTTAAGAGTTATTTTAAGACCAATTGGAAAAAAAATATTTTGTAGGTTATTATTCACTTTAGACTTGCCTAATGTCTAAAAATTAAATTGTCCTGGTTTGAGGGAAGACTACCATGGAAAAAACAGCTTTCTCTTGCTCCTCATAGTTAATCCAATGCATAATTCTATACATTTTTATTCATCCGTAAAGTTATGCTTCTTGATAACTTTTAATTTAGGGCAGCAGTATCTAAATATTTACCACAATCTGAAGTACATATTTTTGGCTAGGCATGGAATGTTCATTTTAGTTAGACCATCATAATATCCTTTGTGCATAAAATTAAGTCATAACTAAGAAAAATAGGTTATTTTAAATACATCAATGAAAAAAGACTTGATGAAATAAGAACATCTAAATTATAATATACCAATATAACCTTTTTTAGGTTTAAAAATAGAATATAAGTAGAAAATCATCTTCTCACGACCAGTGGTCTAATTCAATGAGTGTAGGTTTATTATACTGTCACTTTTTGGAGACATTTAAAGACACACCAAAACCATCATGATATTCTAAAATGTTGTTTCAAGTTCACCATTGTCAGGTTAAAAGATAGCTAGGTCGATTCAGCATTGATCTTGCAAAGGCTAAATCTTTAGTCTGGCCTTGGTGCCCAGAATGTGTACTGGCTACTGTCTCTGTTGGAATCATGACTGCAGAGTTCTTTCTCTGACATCTTTCCTGTTGGCTGCATCATGCCCACTGTTTTCTTGGACTTTGTTGCTTCAGCGTCTGACTCACTATCTGTTCTGAATTTTTTCAGCACACTCTACATGAGTTTCAAGAGATTAAAAATGTTTACCATGTGACTTCACTGTGAGGGAACTTCAGGGTGCACTAAGTTCCCAAAATAACAAGGTTCAACTTCTACCAAGAAAGAGATTAGCTCTTCATGCTGAGTTTGTATCCCAAGGGAGCAGGGTAGTTTACTGTGAGCTGTGATAACACTAGCACATCAAGTATTAGGGCTTGGCATGGAGGGAGAGGGATGACCATGGGGAGATAACCCCTGTGTTGTTATCCCGTAGGAGGCATTGAGAAAAAGCCTTTAGAGTTTAATTTTAGAAAAGGGTAATTTTGTATCATCAGTGCTGAGAGGACTCAGCAGGAATTTGCTTTCCTCTGGTCAGAGAGAATGATCTGGAATTCAGTAATAGAAGTTGTAAGCTATAAGGTAGCAGACCACAGGGAACCTCCGTTAGGTTGTGAGTCCAGCCACAGGAGAAAGCTCTAATGGACACCCATATGCAGACGTGCCTCCCCAGTATGCTGCAGAGAGTCACACTCCTAACAGTGAGTGCTACATCTGCAGAAAGTAGCTGCTACTGCAAGCTCCTGAGAACTCACAGGGGCTGCCAATGGAGATATCACTGAGAAGTCAGATTCACTTGTAAACCTCTAAATCACTTCCTAAAGAATTTTTTGGGAATGAGAGCCTCTCATTTATTTAGTACATATGACAAGAGCATGGAAAGCATATTTTAAACATGTGCTCCAGGTGCCTCTGATTCTGAAATTTCTCCTTCCTGGCTTGTTTTTCAGACAATTCCAGCTTCCTCAGTCCCTGGAGAACAGAGTAATGGGTTACTTAGGGAAAGAATGTTGGTAATTTGTAGCTGAAGAAAGACAATAAGCATATTGTTTGTTCTCAGGAAACCTAGTAAGATTTAGTTAATGGAGTCTCTGGGTGGTTTAAAGCTGAATAAATAGCCTGGACCATATTCACTTATTGATGGTTGAAGAGGCACACGAGAGAGGAATTCCGTTGACAATGTTGAGGAGCATGACTGTGTGGTTGGTAATGCTTTAGGGATTCTAAAATCAAAATTGTCATCAATGTTTTTTCGTTATATGAAATTTTCTTGTCCTGTGGCTAGGAATATTACTTTTAATGTATTTGGATAGATGGTAGACCAAATAACTGAATATGCATGGTTTCCATGGTGATGTCGCATCAACTTTCCTTATTAATACAACCCTTCCCACCCCACAGGAGTACATCTCAGTGGAATTTAGATTCCCTTTGAGTTTACTTTTGAAATGTGGCAATCTGATATAAAAATCCCTACAGACACCATCATTAATTCTTGAAGACACATATTTTGGAAAACCATATTTATAACTTTGATATTATTTGGATTTCTCATATGACAGAATTTTATATAGTAAGACAGAATACTTTTCATTTTCTCTTCATCACCTGGTGCAACGATGATCCTCAGAACTGAAGATTACAAGGTAGAGAAGACACAAACACAGCATGTTAAAAAAAAAAGTCTCAGAGATTCTTCTTTGATGTAATGTTGTTATGGCACAATATGATTTCATGAGAACTCCTAAAAAATGTGCCAATGGAAATGAGAAATTTTTCCCTTCTATGTGAACTTTGGAATTGCTCCCTCAGGGAGAAACAGGAGGGCACTACCAATTTCTATCTGTTGAAACAGATATTGAAGTAAATAATTACTTGGAGTTTCTATATATCTTTACCCATACATAAACATTACAATAACAAGCATCAGGCAGGTCAACTGCATATAACATGGAACTATCCCCTAGCCCTGAAGATTATTGACCCCTGTGAGAAACACAGAGAGTCCTTGAAATATTTTATTTCTAAAGTGTTATACACATAGGTATTATATTTCTTTCATTTAAGATATTTTTATTTATTGTGCTTCAAAATACACCTTTCTAATAAAAAAAAAAAGTTAGGGAGACTGGAGTCTTCCTTTCCTTTGCTAGTCCATTGATTTTTAATGTATACACATTAGGTATGGTATACATAGAAAATAGCAACTGGTGCTCTTATGTTCATGTAGTATCTTTGAAAAATAAAGATGACTGGAGAAACTGGATGAGAAGAATAGAATCTTCTGGAGATAACACTAATATCCAAGGAAGCAGTTATGGAGGTGAACTGCCAGCATCCACCGGAAAAAACAAACAAAACCAAAAACAAACAAACAAACAAAAAACAGTGAACCATGATCTGTCCCAGCCTGCACAGGGCTGTGGTAGGTCCGAGGCACAGTGGCACTGACCGCGTGCCCTCACTTCGTCGGATGTGGCTGATGTAGTTCTTCCAGCAAGTAACAGTGGGACATGTAGAGATAAGTAACAATATGTGTCTAGCTGTTCTCATGCTAGAGTGCAGGTCTAGTTTACTGCAATGCATATTATCCACATACTCTGTATCACGTGACAGAAGGTTCTCTCAATTCCTTGGTTCCTATCGCCCATCCCCCACCTTAGAAAGACCGTCCTAGATGGATAGCACGGAGCATCCCAGAAGCAGGACCACGCGGTACTGTTCTGGGGAGTAATTGTGAAGGCAGTTGGGGACTGTAAAACAACATGGAAGAAATAAGTGAAACAAACAACTTTATATCAATGAAGAATGAACTACCAAAAAAGAAGGGACGGGGATCTCAAGTGCTGATGTGAACTTAGCTCAGGGCCATGGGTATATTAACAGCTCTAGTAATTTATAGCGTATGACTTTTATGACAGATGTTATCTAAGGGATTTATAAGCATAAGCCCATATATAGCAGTCTCATGCAGTGTGCTTGTATGCAAGAGGGCCAG
>JADRCD010177367.1:0-47500 GCA_019843815.1 Montemys delectorum
CTCTCTCTCTCTCTCTCTCTCTCTCTCTCTCTCTCTCTCTCTCTCATTCAAATGGCAAATAACTTTACCAAATACCTGGGGTGCCTCGAGGATTAGAGATGAGTGGATCTCATGAACGGTTTCTGGAGGCTCACTGTTGTCTCCATTGTTGTTTGAAAGTAAAATAAAATGTTCTTCCTTCTCTTCTTCCTGAAAATAAAAACCATTTTTATGATCAAAAAACTCCTTTAGCTTCAACTTCTCTTTAGATAGTTCTCATCCATTGCAATAACTGAACAAAGGCTATGCAAATGTTATCAACAAAGCAAACATTTACCCACAATGAAAAGAAAAAGAACTGTAGGCCACAACTCATCAATTTGAACTAAAGAAAAGCCACTCGCTAGGAAAAGGCCTTGCAGGTACAGCTACACTGTGATCCCTATACCAAGAATAGGCTTAGGGACTTGAACACTCATGTGCTCATCAATGGGCACTCTAAAAAGGGAGCACCTTACTGATGAGGAACAGGCTCATTACTGCTAGTCGCTTAACACTTACATGTTTAGAATCTGACTCCAGAACCCTGGTCCTCAGTTACCAATCCATGTAATCTTCCTTTTACAGATCAGCAACGTGGTAGTGAGGTGGAAAGGCCTCGGGGCACACGGCCTGGAGACCACAGAATAGGCTACCACTCTATAGCCAAGGGCTCCGGGGCCTGTGGGGTCAGCCTAGTGCTAAAGACACAGTATAGTCTATAAAAGTCAGTTTACTAGCTTTTTGTATCCAGTATGTTTGAGTAAGTTTGAAGAAGAAAAGATGAGTTGCTATCATGGTTAAGGTAATGATATCTCATTGTAGTTCTATGAGTACAGTTATTATAGAGAGGTAATTATACTCCCCAGCTGTCCTGGGAGCCTCGCACTCTAAGGAGAAATGCGAGCCAAGTTACAACTCACAATGAGGTTAAATCCCTCTTAGGGCCGTTCTCTATGGTCTCAGCTTCCTCCCCTGCCAGTACAGGATGCAGACTCTCTCCATAATAGGTCCCATGTTTTCACACTGCCTCAGACTTCTCAAAGCTGCTTAAAGGGAAAGCCTGTGTTGCCTCTCTTCTACAGGGCACACGTGGCTAAGGATTTTCCTATATAGCCATGATAATTGAGTAAATAACTGTCAGAGAAAATATACACAAATACTTGCTACGACCTAAAAGAGTGAAAATTATATAAAATTATTATAAAAATATTAATGTTCTCCCTCCTTAATTTATGCAAAAACTACACTGTGTTCTTCAATTTACCATCTGTTGCCTATGGCAGTACATCTCATATATGAAAGAGTCAAGATCTTGGTTAGAAATGTACTAGACTTAATTTTAAATGATTAAAGTAATTGATAGGTTTATATTCAGGCATTTTAATGTGTATAGAAGAGTAAAAAACAGTAATGCTGGTAGGGTAGGTGATGAGATGAGCATGGGCAAGCAAGCATGTGAGAGGCTTAGAATTTAGTGACGTACAAGCCCTAGAATCAATCTCAAGCACAAAAATGTAAAAAGAAGTACAAAGGTCATACTACAGTTTCCTAATTCAAAAACACTTTGTGTAATACACTGCACAAAAATCCGTGTGTGTGTGTGTGTGTGTGTGTGTGTGTGTGTGTGTGTGTATGAACATAACTGTCACTACCTACCAAGGTGCCGGAGCTGCTGTCATGCAACATGCTAATATATTTACACACTAAAAGAATTTTAGAGGCAAGAAAAGACTTTAGTTCTTTAGTCTTGCTCATTCCATTATGAATTTTTATAAAAGATTCATAAGACAAAACGGGTCAACTTTATAAAATCATCAATCTAATGTTTATGAAATCAAAAGTGCTGCATCTAAGCCGTGTGGGTCAGCACTGAGGAGGAAGGCTTGTGCAGAGCTAGCAGCCTCTGAGGATGGGGTCTCCATCTCCAGGTCAACCTTCTCCCCTGTGTTCTTTGTAGTCTACATGCCTTTGGAGTCTGAAACTCACTCAGTTATTCAGAGCACAGCTAGAAATAGGCTTTCTGCAGCCCAGTCTGACAAGCTACCATGACCAAATTACTGTTCAGATACATGCAGGCAAACTAAACAGGACACTGTAATAAAGTGAGCTTAGCGTACTGGGCCTAAGAAAGGGTGTAAGGCTTGAAACTGTCCAGCCGAGCTCATACTCTGACCCCACTCCTTCTAGTGATGAAAGTTTGGAAAAGTTACTCAACTCCCTCCATCTCTACTGGCCCATTTGTAATGAGTGGCAGAAAGACGCTTAACATTGCTTTGAAGACAACACTAATCAATACATGCAAGAGGCTTACATACAGTGACGTACAATAAACTAAATCTAAAACTAAATGAAAATAATCAAGTATTTGTTTTACACTGAGAACCTCAACAGCACAGTTTTAACGATAGTCAAGAACAGTAATACAGTAAAATGACCTCAAAACAGTTTGACCACAGAAAAGTTGTCAGCACTAGGGGGCCAAAGACATGCTGATGACAGATGATGACAGAAAAGTGCGAAAACTTCATTTCCATACAAAAACATGAATTCCAGCTCATTGTACCTTCTTAACATCAGTCTGGAACAGTGGTTTCAACCTATGGGTTGCAACCCCTTTAGGGTGGAACAACCCTTTCACAGGAGTTGCATATCAGGTAATCTTGCATATTAGACATTTACATCATAATTCATAATAGTAGCAAATAAGTTATGAAGTAGCAACCAATTATTTTTATGGTTGGGGTCACCACAACGTGAGGAATTGCAATAAAGGATAGCAAGATTAAGAAGGTTGCCAGTCACTGTTCTAAAATTAAAATGCAAAATTATTTTAATTTACATTGAAGGGATTTGAGTAGAACTTAGGATTCTACTTAGAAACCTGAAGGTAAAGGGGCAGTAGTAAAAGTGTCAGGACAAGGCGGGCCCCACCAGCAATGAGCAGTCACTCAGTGTCGCCTCAGGCAGCATGGCCCTTATTTCTGAAACTTGCTCTGATGTTGTAAGTCAGAGACACCAGACACTTGCTTCCTGCTCCTTCAGAACAGCAGTTGGGTGCTAGGGACTGTTTGAGTGTACATCCCCAGCACCCACACAGGCAGCTCACATTCCCCTCTAACTCCAGCTCAGGGAACCTGATGCACTCTTCTGGCCTCTGTGGGCACTGCACACATATGCAAAAACTTCACACCCCTGTGCACTAAAATAAAATAAACCTGAGTTTAAAAAAAAGAAAAGAACAGACACTTGCACAGGGTCAAACACATAGTAAGCCACATAGGACAGATTTCAAGGCCAGGAGTGTCTGCTTCCCCTAGTCCATGTTCTTTACTGTATTAGTTTTATTTCCCTTATTAATACAGTTCGAGCCTTACAGGTGAGGCAAATTTGTCTTCCAAGTTCCTGTTGTTAACTACCACTTCTATACTGAGTTCCAAACTTACCACCAGAGGCTTACAGATGCCAAGGTGCACGGCACCTGGGGGTACAGCCTTTAACACTTCCACAGCCTCAGCAAGAGTGGCATTGTCCAAGGAAAACTCATTGACAGAGACTAGGCGATCTCCAGGTAAAAGTTCTCCACTTCTTTCTGCTACGCCATCTGCCACCAAGGAGCGAATCACAATAACTGACCTTGTGGGATCCAGGGGGTCCTATAAGTCAAATGAAAGAGAGTCAGCCCCCTGAAAATAAATACCCGGGCTAAGAAAGCTCATCTTTAACCAATCTGACTGTTTATCTCACATGGCCAGTACTCTGTTGCTATTCTATAGAAGCTTAAGTCAATGAAAACATCATTCTATGTGTCTTATAATATCAGTTTACATCACAGTAAAGACATAAACATAACAGTTTCAACTGTGGTCTAAATGCTCAAAACATAAATTTATTCTTTACACTTTCAGTGAGTACAGAGAAACTTTCTGTGGCTACAGAGATCTCTGGCACTCTCAAGATTAGTTCTATTGTAGGACAAAGACATTGGTCCATATGCATGCTCCAAGGACAGCATAAAATAGAAACAACACTCTATCATTCAAATGCAGCAAGCATCCTTCTAGGAAACCACTTAAGGTCAGAAAAGGAGTGGGGGGGGGATATTTTAGAAGTGTATTTAGGAGCTGAAAAGATAACTCAGTAACTAAGAGCACTTACTCTCAAGTCACAGGAAGCAGAGTTTGTATGCTGACACAGACTCCTATAGCCCTACGTCCAAGTGGGGCAGACATGGGAGGAATGCTAGGGTTTGTCGGCTTCCATTCTACTGGAGAAAGGCCAGCCCAAGATTCAAGGAGAGATCCTGCCTCATAGGAAAAGGCAGAGTAATAGAGGAGGGTACCTAGCACCCTCTTCTGGCCTCTACAGTACATGCAGGTACACGCACCTTACCTGTGCACCATCCCCATATGCATATAGACAGAGACACAGACACAGACAGGCGTGTGTGTGCGCACACACACACACACACACACAAGAATAATTATTGCATGGTAAAGTGACTGACTGCGTGACAAGAGAACATCAGCAACACAATATGTTGTATGTGCTTACAGTACATGTTTTAAAATAACTAAAAATATAACAGATTTAGGGGTCTAGATCAGAAAGATACCAATATGGATAAAGGGAATTCATGAGCAAGCCAATATGAAGATCTCTCATCCAGTAGGATGGCCCTGTGTCCTTTGATGTGAGTCCAGAAGGTAGCAGACATATTAATACATCTGCTTGAGGAATACCACTCTGAAGAAAAACCCGAAATTCAGAGTAATTCTCCTGCTTCAGTTTACTGAGTGCTATGATTAGAGGTGTGAGCCACAATACCAAACTTACTGTGTGAATTTCAGATGACAGAAAGTGATGCTGAAAAAGTTAAGGAACCTGGACACTACCAGCTACTGGTTAGGGATAGAGCCAAGCTTCTGCTGGGCAGCCCCTACTCCTGAGCACTAGGCTCTGCAGCTTGCTCAGGACAGCTTTAGGAAGAACTCTGAATGAGGGAACGCCACCCTGCAGCAGATATCCTACAGCCAGTGCGCTCTGCCTGTTTGCTGGTACAGATGGGAATATGATGTTCTGAGCCTTCCTCATCAACCAGCCACAGCACATCTGCTGCCACTGTTTCGCCATGCATGGGCCACGTTACACAGGCCACTGTGGTAAACAGGGTTCTACTGTGCTTGCTTCTATCCAATTCTTCCTGAGAGAAGAGGGAGAAAGAAACTGCCAAATTTACTGAAACACTTTGGAATTAGTGAAGCAAGGATGTGACAAAATGCAGGTTATATCTGTGAGAAGCGCTGGTGGCTCTCTTGAAGATTTCTGGTTTTGCTTTCCACACCTCAGTGTATTCTTTTCAAAGCACTGCACAGAATTATAACAAAATATACACATCAACATCAACAAAGCCTACAACAGCCTTTGAACAATGCTCTCAAATACAATTCTTGCTTTTTCTTCTCAACCGTCCTCCACTGGTTTCCAAGTGACCAGGCCCTTGTTAACTGTCTGGCATAGTCTGATATTTAACAAGGCATAATGTAGCAAGAGAATTCAAGCAAACAAAACAGAAAAGGATCTTCCTAATGAGGTATGGAGTGCTCAGCTATAATTACACTGTGACTTTCAAGTAGAGGGAGCTATTGGACAGGAAGAGAGCCGCAGGCCTCAGCAAACCGCCGTGTCTGCAGAGGCAATCACAGCAGCCATATGGAAGAGCTGTCCACTTCGTCACTGACAACCATGAATCACGACATGCTTTCATTTTGAAATATGAAACCATTACATTTTAAGTTTAACACACTAATAAATAAGCTATACAATTATGTCCTTCATTTAGGTTGTCAGTTTTTGATAAAAGGCTTTTCTATTGGGACAGGAGGGAAACTGCATGAAATACACAGAAGGGAGGAAGGAATGGTTTCCTATTAGTGATCACCAAACATTACCGGAAAGGCTAAGAGGAAAATGGACCAAAAGTCAATGATTTTTCTAAGCTCACTGTAGAAACTCACTTGACACCATGTCATACAACACTGAACCAGAAACTTGAAGAGGTGAATGAGCATGTTCTAACTGAAGCTGACAAACAAGTATTAGAAAGAGTGTCATTATATAATGAGGATGATTCATTGAGAAATAATGAAAATAGTCCTGCTGTGGAAAGATAATGACTTTCATTTATTACAGCAAAGTCAAGTGAATCCTTATGTACACAGGGAATAGTCTCCTTCAGAATGCAAACTAGTGTTAGGGGCACTTGCTTACTAAAATGCATTCAGGCTTGGCGTCCTAGTCAGTCAAATAATCTTCCTTTTTCCTGGAGGACATCACCCAAAGATTGCTTCTTTGTGGCTTATAGAAAGAAAACTTAAACATTTTCTCTCTCCCTTCTCCCTCACCCCCACGTATGCGCGCGCGTACACACACACACACACACACACACACACACACACACACACACACCGTGAAGCTTCCCATCTAATAGCCACTGTCCTGAGGATGATGCTCCTAACTGTATGACTTCCCATATCCCATAACAAACAAGTGATTTCTGCATGACCATCAAAGCAGCAGCTGCTCTTGCCTACTGAGGTGGCAGCTTTGTGACTCTTTGCTACATGGAAAGTCCTTAAACATCATCCTGAGACATGCTGCTTCTCACTAGAAATGTCCACTTTTGAAAACAAGTCTATAATATCATAAACATGGTCTATCAAACAAGATGGTAAAGATATTTCTCAAGATTGCCATGGAACCTTGAGGCCCTGCAACCAGATCTTTAGCATTCTCGCCAGATTTTATCACCTTTCACCACAATGTGTGTATATGTGTGTGTGTGTGTGTGTGTGTGTGTGTGTGCGCGCACATATATGGAGGTGCATGTGTGCACACATGGACCACGCCATCAGAGGACAGCCTGCTGGAGTCAGATCTCTCCTACTTGGATTACCATGCTTAGCAGCATGTGCCTTTACCCTCTGATCCATCTTGACATCACTATCATAATTTTTCAGTCTCTCATGTTTTTTTGTTTGATAAAGAGAGCTGTAAGATGTTGCCTTAGAGTGAACCTCCAACAGAGGGTACTAACAGCCAATCACAGGGCATAAGAAATACTTGCCAGTTGCCTTAGGAAGGAAATTCCTCCTGTTTATTCAAAAGCTTTATGTGCTACTACACCTTCCACAGTATGTGCCCCCGGTTTGTTTTAACTCAAGCATTTATGAAAAGATGTTTCATGAGAGTGTTAAGTTCTTTAAAGGACAGAACTCCTCTAATCAACTAAGAACTGCAAATGTTCAGGCCACACTGCACAGAAACCAGCAGAGCAGTGTGTTTGCCACAGTCACCACTAAGCTATGGAGCCCTGGCCAGCCAGCTCTGTCTCACAAACTAGTCAAGATACCTGACCAAAGAAAGGACATCTAGAACGGATTTGAACGCTTGAGGTGATGCTACGGTTCGATATTCATTGTAATTATTGGATTCTGGAGTCTTTAGGAGATCCAACCTAACAAGGAGACCCCTTTCTCCCTGGCACACACTTGTCCTCTTGTCCTTGCACTGAGGTGCACATTTTACAAGTCAAATTCTTATCCTTCCATGTCTTCTATCAGCTCCTCCTCGGCCACCCCAATGCCTTGCCTAGCCTGGATCCATGTTACAATCTGACACCATACCTCCAGTCTCTAATTTCATCCTCATCAGTCTAGTTTCTACAGAGATAATAGAAACTTTATGAAAATCAAGATAAAAATGTGCCTAAGAACCAGAGGTCAGGAAGAGTCATCCTGAAGCAAGGTCTTCTGCAGCCATGAACGCACAGAAGCTGAGGTACCTACACAGAGGAGGCCAGGCAGCATTCTAGCACGGAGAGAGAGGGTGCTCACAAGCTCCCTCCCACATCACAGCCGCCGCTGACTGCTCCTCACTGAATTTGGCAGTGGGGCAGTTTTCTTTAAGGGTGAAGTCCCAGAGAATGGCATCACACTCTTAGTACATGGGCAATACAAACTGGAATGGATAGGTCATTAAAATGAAAAACAAAAAACTGAGGTGGTGGAGAAAGAAAAAGGGTCTGGGAAGAATAGGGTAAGGCTGTGTGGGTGAGCATGACATAAATACTGTATGAGCGTCTCAAAGAATTACGATAGTTCTCTAAAAATAAAACAAGACCTAACAAGTAAAATAAAAATATGATCACAGCCCCTTCCTCTGCTTAAAATATGTAATGACAGTATTGTCTTTAGGATTTAATCCTAACTCTTAAATTTTATGCAAAAAGAAATGCCTGTGGTTGTACAGTTCAGTCCCACCATGTCCATAGCTGCTCCTTTGTGCCACACCTTATAACAATAGCATAAGGCTACTGAAACTTGTGGCGCTGTGCAAGCTGTTCTTGTCAGAAATGTTTCCCTGGCCACTACCACTCATCCATGTCTTTGCCAAGCTCTCCTCCAACTAGACACCTTCCCAACTCCCTACACACTGAAATTTTTTTCTCTTTAGTAAAGTCAATTTAGCACTTCTCATAATATATTTCCATACTATCCCATACTATATTTATTTCATTCAACAACCTGTTTTGTGACAGAGGCTGCCCTGTGATTAACTGCTGTCTATTCCTGCCATTATGCCTTCCCTGTTATGATGGACAGCACCCCTTAAACTGTAAGCCACAATACTCCCCCCTTTCCTAGTTAATTACTTTGTTAGGTATTTGGTCACAGCAGTGAGAAAAGTGCCTAGTAAAATATTTTTTAAAAGTCAATCAAAGCTGCTAAGAAAGCAGGAAAATACAGCCGTACATCAATACAGCACAACAGAGTGTCATAGTGTTACAAAAGAATGCCCAAATACGGAGCCAGCGAGAAAGCTCGGCAGGTAAGACCACTTACTGGCATCTCTGAAAGCCTGGATTTGATTTGTAGAATCAACATGGTGGAGAGAGAGAACTTCCACAAGAAGGGAACTGACTTCTGTAAGTTATCCTATGATCTCCACAGACACACCATGGTAAGTGCACATGCAAGGACATGCTTATGCACACTTGTACACAGAAATGCATAATCAATCAATCAGCAGATAAACTCAGTATTTAAAGAGCACATAGTGCTCTTAGAGAGTACCCAAGTTCAGTTCCTAACACTAAAAGCCAGCAGCTCACAACTAAATGTAACTCCAGCTCCAAGGACTGGAGACTCTCTCACTCACTCACACACACACACACACACACACACACACACACACACACACTAACACACAGACAGAGAGAGAGTTCTTAACATGAAAATAAAACTTTTTAAAAAAGATAGAAGGAAGAGTATGTCTGCTTGTTTGCTGCTTTTCTCACAATATTTAACACCTGTGACACAGAAGGCACTGACTATCAAAATACTTGCTGGACTATAAGTATAGACAAAGCAAGCTACTTCCCATCATACACAAACAATCACAACTCTCCCTATCTGTGCAGTGCTCAGAGCCCAGAGGGTCTCACTGATGTGGACGTGTTTCATCCTTGCAGCACTGTGAAGTGAGTATCATTATTATCTTCATTGCCTCAATGAGAAAATGAAGAAAGAGAAATGGAAAGACTTCATCAAAGTACAAAGTGGGCAAATGGCAGAGTCAGAGTTTAAAGCAGTTCAATTCCAGTGCATGCTCTTCAGCTACTAAGCTCCTCTGCCTGAAATAAAGTTTTGCTAAGTGAACAAAGGCTGAGAGAACACAGACACTGCAGGAGATACATCATTTCTTCTCTGTAAAGCTGAATCCTTCACATAGCATGCTTGCTTGTTACAGGTTTCTACTTCCAGACCTGGACGATGACACACAGTACAGTACATAAAGTATAGCATGTCTCCAGCTAGCTCAACTCAGGCACTTCTTTGTCAAATTTTAATTTATATTTAGTTTCTGAAGAATCCAATCATTTGGTGAGCCTAAGAAGACATTTACAGCAAGAGAAGTGAACACATGACAGTCATTATGTCCCAATGGATAGGATTCCAAGTTTCTGAACTGCCTATAAAATACATTATATGAACTTTTCTGTTCATTCCCAGAGATCAAAGGACCAGACTCCATGTAAACTAAAGCAGAGCATAGCACATCACCTGGGGCAGGGAAGAGGCTCCCCTAAAACATGGCTTTTGCCAGTGACAGACATGAACAAGATGTACAGAGCATCATGCTTGCTCCAAAATCCAGATGAGAAAGACAACAAAGTGGCCCTGGTAAAACCTTCAGAGACCAGAAGGGCTCCTGCACAAGAAGGACACACAGATCAAGAAAGCCGACAGTTTAATAACATGGCAAAATGTTTTGGAAAGAACCTTTGTCAAAAATAGTAGGAATGTGGGTAAGGATCCCCATGTTTTGCAGTACAAAAAGGAAATAAAAAACCAAAGTGAAACAACTTATTCATGGCCACAATATAAAATAGGTTCTGAGGGTTTTTTGTTTGTTTTAATTTAATCTATTCTGTATCAATACTCAAACACTGACAGGTTAGAGATTCAGAAACCACATATCAAGATGGTCACGAGATAGAACTGAGTTTATTTCAAATAAAAATTTGTCCACGAAGTTCTTTACCTTTGATACAATTTTAAGATGTGTTTATTATTATTTTATATGTATGAGTTTTTGCTAAGTATGAGCAAAGCTGAAAGAGCACAGACACCGCAGGAGATACATCATTTCCTCTGTGTAAAGCTGAATCCTTCACATAGCATGCTTGCTTGTTAAGGGTTTCTACCCCCAGACCTGGACATGTGTCTGTACCGTGTGTATGGCTGGTGAGCACATGGAAGCCAGAAGAGAGCATCAGATCCCCTGAACTAGAGTCACAGATGGCTGTGAGCCCTTATGTGGGTGATGGGACTGAACTAGAACTATACAGCCTTATTAGCTGCTGAGCAATCTCTCCAGTCCACCAGATAATACTTCAAATTGTATACTTTAATATTTCAAAATTATTTTTATTCATTTTAGTATGTGTGTACATGTGTGTGGATGTCACATCCATGGCATGTAGAGGTCAGAGGACAACTTGCTGGAGTCTATTCTCTCCTTCTACCATGTGGCTCCTAAGGTCTTCAGCTTGAAAACAATAGACTTTATCTGCTGACCTATCTGGAAGGCTCCTCTGATAATTTTCACACTTACTGTGAACTGAGAATATTAAATATGTAATATTATGATATGTATTGGGCTACAAATACTTACATGAAGAGGAGCATAGGTAGTTCATGTAACCTTACATCTATGTTACAGTTCTGGGCTGTGCAGCACAGCAGCTTACTACCCCAAACTAACTCTGCAGTTGGAATACAGAGCCTTTCACCAAGGATGAAGTGACTGTAAAACCAGGCTGGCAGAACAGTGTTAGTCAACACTGAATTAGAAAGTCATTTACAAGTGGAAAACACAGCCCAGCAACCAAGGAAGTCAAGGCTATGCGTAATTACTATGGAAGGGGAGCTTTGTCCTACATTTTATGTAGGTATGAGAAGTACATTTGAGAAACAATTTTACAGGGTACACACAGAAGTTACATAGAGTAACTTCTGCAATAAGAACGTAGTATTTCATAAGAGGTTATTCTAAATAAAAAGCAACCAAATCAAACTAAGAGCTAAACAGTAACTTTATGAAAAATGTCAATTTTATAAATTAAACTAAAGAATATTAACTTAGATGCTACATCATTTAATGGTTAAACAGATTTTCAAAAGAATACCCCAAAGGAAGTTGCCAAAATAAGGGGCATAGGAAGAAAATACTACGTTTAAAAGACAGGCAGCTGACTATTTCATTTTGGAAGCAGACAAATGGGAAGCATCTTGGACAAGGAATGGCAAAGATGAGGTACCCACTGAGCTGTGCAAGACTTAGGAACAGCTACATCAACATGGAGCAGTTCTGGCACACAGCTAGTGTAAATTGTGATTTTTCCACTGGGAACACAAGTCGCTCAGAATGTAGGACTCTGAGGTTTTATAATGAAGAAAGGAAGAGTATAGAAGAGACAAAGATGACAGCCACCTAACCCTACAGTATTGAGTGAGTGTGGACTGGAAGTCATAGTTTTGAGCCCCAGCTTGATCCGACAGTTGTACAAGTGTCTTCATTTCTTCTCTGAGGCAGTTTCCTCAAATGGGAAATGAGCAATTGGGAAGATCCATGAGTCTGTCTCCTCCCTCACTCTAAAATCCTATATCTAAATGACAGTGTTGAGTATAATTTATACAAGTTACAAGTCACACACACACGCACGCACGCACGCACGCACCAAAACAGGGAGATTATGAGTTCAAGGTCAGCTTGATCATATGAAGAGTTCTGGACCAGCCTGGGTTTCATACTCTTAGCAAGATACTTGTACTACATTAACAACGTATGCTATAGTCACAAAATGTGTTATTTACCATATTTATACTTTAGTGAGTTTTCTTTAAAACTCATAGACAGTCTACTGACCAATCATATTAGCCTAACTTCCTGAGTATTCTGCTACTCAAAGATAGTCAGCAAACAAAACATACAAGACATCTACCCTTCTGTACTTCACTAATCTTCTTAAAATTATTCTTTTATTTTCTGACATTAAAATATAATTATATCATTTCTCCCTTCCCTCTCTGCCCTCTAGCCCTTCCCATATTAACCTCTTCCCTTGCTTTCTCAAATTCATGAACTTTTTTAGTTGCTGATTCATTTTTACATTCACTCAGATTCATTCATTCATTCATTCATTCAGTCTGTTTTCCTTAGTTGCCTGTATTTATTTCTTTAAGGCTGGGGCCCCAGCAGAGTTCTCACTTCTGTGTTAGGATGTCTTGTAAGTATCATCCATGTTTGGGTCTTGTTTAAGCAGCCACAAACCAATCTTAAAATACCTCTTTCTTCCTACTTGCCATTTTAAAAGACTAATTAAAAGGTAGGGACTGTAATTGGTGACAGATCTGAAATTAAGTGATGGTTGACTTGTTCAACCCTAAAGGGGAAATCTATATCAACCCTAATCCCTCCTAGGCTCAGGGAACATTGTGGAAGACAGCAGAAAAGAGATGGGAGGTGCTGTGGAATTCTGTCTCCTGGACATGACACTGCTGTTACACTCAGGAACTCACAGCAGCTGTGGTCACCTGCACAGGAGCAAGCCACTTAAAATTCCAGTTGGATGGAGGGAATCGCATTGGGTGCTAGCTGACGGTTAAATGGTAATTGATACCTACCGGGAAAAGGAAAGCTAAGTTTTTTCATAGATGAAGGACTGACAGTTGCCCATGCTTCAGTGGATAGCTCTAAACCAGTGTGTGTGGACACACTAATTCTACTCAATGAGTTACTAAAGATCAAAAAAGAAAACAATACAGAAGGACAAGGTGTCCACAAAGGAGGAATGGTGAGTATTAGCATCCAAAATACATTGTAAATGTGTGAAATTGTCAAAGAATAAACTGAACAGTATCTTTTATTAAATGGGCTACCAAGATGGCTAAGCAGGCAATGCTGCCAAGTCTAACGACTTTAATTCAATACCTAGGAGCCACCTGGAAGTAAAAGTTATCCTCTGACCTAAACACACAAACACACACATAGACAACACACACAGAACACACACACTATGGTATACATATATGTGCATGCACACATATAAAAAAAATAATACAAATATATACCATACATGCAAAGAAAAATAAACACATAAATAAAAATTTAAAAGTGTGAACCCCCACCTCCAAGTACCTTAGTTGTACTAAAAATAACTAGACTGGTTCTGGTTAAGAGAAAGAGATGTAATTAGATATGTCAAAAGAGTTTCCTCTGGTTTGTCCAATTCACTTTTAGGCAAGACAAATACATTCTAGTGAATAGAAGGTAATGAGGAAGTGGATATAATGAATAAGGAGCATACATGTTCTGACTCTAACCTCATGTTTAACTATTTTATAATATAGCAAACCAATTGCCACAATGCTATCATGTTCAAAGTGTGTGTTCACAAGACACATTCAGTCTACTCAAGATTGATGAGCTGGCACATTTCTAGTTCCTTGTGTCTTACTGCTTCCTGAATTCTGTTAGATATTGGGAACAGATTGTTCTGTGCATCAAACATAGAACGAGTCAGTTCCTGAACAGCAAAGCAAGCACAGTTTAAAATCAGCCGACAAGAAGTAGGCAGGGAAACTTACTTAAAACCAAATGTTTAAGTTTACCTACAAGCATAGCTCATAGCTATAAAGCCAGCACCTCAAACATGCTGAGCCAGCACGCTACTCCAGCAGCATTCCTAGCTTAATGGCTAATCAACCTTATTCCCACAGGAATGTCCTGCAGTCTCTTGAAGAGGATTACTTTCTCTTAGTTCCTTCCCTTTTTCTCAGCTATATTGATTGGATATTAATAAGCCCTTTAGTTGTCTCATCTTTTGAAATGTTTATTTCATGCTGTAATTATCCACACATTCAACAATCAGTCACTCCTTGACCAGAACTTCTGCTGGCTACATTGGGAGAGTGGCGGGGGGGGGGGGGGGGGGGGGCAAATAAAAGGAAAGCAAGGCACTATTCTTATCTGAAATGATGTGCCCACCCTCTAGCTGAAATGTGTGAGTTCTGTCAGGAAGACAGTGTACTGAAGTACAACTAAAAACACTGTTGAGATGTGGATATTCTTAATAATACCAAACTGTGCATTTTTAAATGTAGAAAGTGAACTTATAAATAAGAAATAGCCTAGTATCTTCAGAGAAAAAAACACAGTAGTTGAAATGTTATTTTGCATGGAAAGTATAGGCATGTAAAACCTCTCCAGCAGGGCTGGAGAATGCTTAGGCACAAGAGAGCCTATGCTGCTTTCGAGAGAATTGTTTCCAGTTCCTGAATGGGTCTCCACCTAAAGATACAACTTTCTCTTCTGCACTTTGTGAGCAGTACAAAACATTCACAAATCAATAAACAGACATACATATATACACAGTTAAAAAAAATCTTTTTAAAAAAATGGCTAAAGCTAACTTCTCAAACATTAATTTTGGAATTTATTCTACTTTTGTAACCTAATTCCTAACACAAATACTAGCTGAGTGATATTACCCAAGTTGTTTTCTTGAAGACTTGTGTTTCTTGTCTCCAATAGAGTTAACAGCAGATATTTTAGAGCTGTCAAGCATGGACTGAGATACTGCATGCACAGCACCCAGGAAGCCCACAGAATTCATGTTATAAACACTGCTGCCCTTATGGGCCTGAGGAAGACCTGAGGAGACACCAATTTCTACGAACTTATTCCTTCACCTCCAACTGAGCACACTTAATCTAGGCCAACTGTGTTAGCATTTGCTAAACCACTCATCATACGTGAGTTATATCACATGAAAATTTAGAGCTGGTCTGTGCTCTCTGGATAGGCACACAAAAGAGGCTTACAACAACACAGCACTCTTGGCCCTCAGTCTCTCAGCAAACAAGCCATCTGTGGGCTAAGAAGCTGTCTGACAACCACAGTGGCTACAACAAGGACACAGATGTCGTCCATTCTACAATACGTTTTTGTTTGTAAGCCTTGACAGGTCAATGATATACAGCACACAGCTTGTGCCTAATAAAAACTTTTAAACTAAACAGAAAAAAGGCCAAGGAGTTACACTGGACACCTCAAAGTCAAACATACATGTTTTATGCTCTGGTAACAGAAAATATCACATCTCTGAAGAGCTTGGGCCAGGTTGGAGGGATAAATCCTAGTGACCATGAGCTTTGAGAATAATGTGAAGAAAGCTTGTAGAACACTAATAAGCATGTTTCTCTGGGAAGATAAACTAAACTAGCCACAAATACCTCCTCCCTTTCAGTTGATTGATGAGTAGGAAAAAAATTGTTTCTGGCTAAAAACACTCCTTCCACACATCCTCACCATAGACTCAAGAATTCAGCTCCACCACTTCCAAGGCAGTCACGGCTGAACCACCACTTCATGTCTTACAAAGAGCAATTTCCAATGCCCACATGTTGGTTTGTGTCAATCATGAAGCACACGAGGAAGGGCTATGGTTTCCATCTAGTGGTTTGGTCCTCACATCGGACAGCAGAATGGAGTGGGAACTTCTGAAACACACCCATGTCTGGAGGTGTGAGAGCCTTGTAATGAGCTGCCTCTCAAGGCTGAGTTTGTTCTTTAGATCCAAAATCTTTCTGAAGTCATCATTCTGGTTTATTGTGTAGAAGACAGGGTAAGACCTACTAACTCACTGGAATTTAGAGCAATGCACCACACACATAATAACAAGGTACTATACAGAAAATGTGAGCATCTTGTACCAATGTTTTAGTTCTCTGAGTTCATTTAACAAACACTAACAGGTAGTTTGTCCACTTCTAAAATACTTAGCAAAAGTAACACAAGCAGTAATCCCCTCAGGCTCCTCTCCTTAGCAGTTTACGAGGGTGAGGCCAAACTGACATGACCATATTTGTTAAAGGGAAAGTTATCCTACAAGAAAGCCCAGGCCAGGTGACCAGCATTTGCACATGACTATTCTCTTATGTCCCCGTTAGACCAATAAGATTCCTTTCCAAACTCATATTCCAAATGCACAAAATTCTCGAAAAATTCAGTATCAAACCTGACTTACGGTCTTTGAGTCCTCATGCTAACTTCATCCCGAGCAGCTACCTTCCTCAGGGAAGTTTTCCATCAGTGCTATCTAGATTTCAGACTGATACACAACCTCTGTGATCTCTTATTATTCTGACCTGCTGTACCGAGGGCTTTGGATTGGTCATCATCCTGAACACAGCACAAACTCAGATGCAAGGATCAAGTTCCCTTTACCTAGTCACTCCACAGGCTTGAAAAGCGGTGCGTAAATCAGGAGAGGGTTTTTCTGTAGCCACAGTCAATCCATTGCATGAACACATTTGCCAAATGAAGCAGCATAAATGACTTAAAGGACGTAGAGCTTTCCCACAGAGGAAAAGAAAGAAAGTCTTCTGAGGAAGAACCCTTAGTCCCATTGGCCCTAGAGCTTATAGCACTTTGATGTTCATAAAATAAATGAGGAGGCATCAAGGAAGGCAAAAGTAGGCTTTGTCAATTCCCCCAAGTCCTTTAAGCAAACGGTGACCTTCAAATGCAGTTGTGTGCTTTGGTCAATAGCAAGCTACATGCCTTGTGTGCAGAGATGCCAGGTGCCAACAGTTTCCTTAAAGCTTGTCCAAGTATCACAATGAAACTACATACCCTGTCATATACCAATAACCTCAGCATCTTATACTCTAGAAAAAAGGAGAGTTTGCAACTGATTTATTTATATTATTGCTATGTGGTAAAAATTATGTCATTACTTACAAATCTGTAAGCGAGGTCCCGTACACTAATCACCTAGAATGACCACAAAGACGTTGAGCTTCTATGAATTACTACGACTATCAACTGACAGCAGTATTCACTCAAATTGTCAAATCATTTGACAAAAAGCAAAATTTTAGCATGTCACTTCACTTCAGAGATCAATTCTTGATAAAGAAGATTCAGATTGGTGAAGGAATTAGGAATAGACTGATGTGCACTGATACCAGAGTGAATATTAATACTCTACTCTCTTAGCTACAAAAGACAATAAATTAGTGCTAAAATTACAGTTGAAACAAAATTGATAGTTATATATTCCTATCACTTAGTCCTTTCACATCATGGAAGACCATTAACTTCATGAATTACACACCTGCTTATATTTTCCAGGAGAACCATCTGAATAAAGAAATGGTTCCACATAAGATGTCAATTGTAATTCATCTTGTGTCTCAAAATGAAGTTCCAGCAATTTGGTAAAAATGTATCAAAACTGAAAATGTACTTGCTCCTTTGGTTAGCATGCTCTTTTCTAGAAACGTGTCACTAGCTTAACTGTCATAGTTTTATGAAAGACTATGGCAACAATCCACTACAGTCTCATTTAGCCTACACCACGTGGGTACGGGAAGCTAGGTGAATAAATTATTGTCTATCAACAATAATGTATTATGCAGTCTTTAAAAAGAACTAGGTAGCTCAATAAATACTAAAGTGAAAGAAGATGTAATTGGCTACAAAAAGCAAAGTACTTAACATATATATGATATATCTCACTTATGTGTCAAAAATACAAAATGTATATAACAAGAAAACTATTATTTATAGAATGCTGTGTTTATAAAACACGTATTGGAGGAAAGACATAAAATACAATGAATTTTCCTGGAAGAGCCATGAGTGTCACAAAAGGCACAGGTATACTTTTGAGTTTTTATATGATATGCATATATTAACAACTTTAAAAACATTTTAATATGCTCAAAAATCCAAAGATACTTTTAAGTTATAAATGAAATTGATAGACCTGTTCCTTTAAGTTTTAAATGTCTGTGTGAAGAGAGTTTTGGGCTGGACATGTAGCACAGTGGTAAGAAACCTGCCTGGCACACTTAAGGCTCTGGGGCTTTCCTGGATTGCAAACCAAACAGAACAATGGATTCTCTGAGTTAAGGGGCAAATTTGTGCATAAATTCCTCCCAGATCCAAAGGCAGACTGTTCCAGCTCAGCAGTAGCTTCTGCTCACTCTTCTGTTTTCACAACTCAGTTCATGACAACTGCTTCCTCAGGAAAACTATTTGCACTTGCTGTTTAAAGTCATCATCTGCCTATGGCCTTTCACAGGCTTGTAGCATTACTACTATATTCATATGTGATTTGACCCCACAACAGCATTATCTGTCTATGGCCTTCCAAACATCCTTACAGCAGGACCTACATCCTAATGTGTGACTCAGCTCTCACTGAAACAACCCAAAGTCTTTCGAAAATACTTGCTTTGGCCAAGATTGAGTCATTCAAGAGGGAGAAAAATGAAGAATAGGATGTAGGTGGGGGGAGAATTATTGGTTAATAAATTTCCCTTCTAAATCACTGAAATTTAAAAGTACCAAGGATGGCAACGTCATGGCTAATGTCAAACATTTTCAGTGAATTATAATCATGAGGGGTTATTCAAAGTTCAGCATAAATCAAAACACCAGAAAATATCCACTTGCTTCATTTAAATTTATAGGGTCAACTGAAGGTAAAATCCATATAGTTCAATCTTTGCAAGCTTTTTGGTAGAAATCAGAAGTTACAGACTCTCAGGCTACCAAACTGCTTGATTAAGAAATGTTAACCCATAAGAACAAGCTTCCAAACTAGAGGTCATCTTCATCTGAAGCACTTGCTCTTACATGGTGCAGAAGGACACACTGCATTAACTAATTCTTAACATTTATTCAATCTTCATAGAGCAATAAAAGAAGAATGCTATTTAGCAGCTTACTCTTTAAAATTTTTTCCAATTAGAAAAACAAGAAGATTTACTATAAGGATGTCCTAATTTTAAAAATGCATACAAAATTCTCATTAAAAAAAAAACCCAAACATCATACTATATTTAAAAGCATTGGCATATCAGACGAATTGCTTGAGTTCAAATTTCCCTTCTTCCATATTGCCATTGTATGAACTTGGACTTAACACCTAACTTACCTCTCCATCAGTTTCCTTACTTGTTAAATGGGGATTACATGGTTCTTGTGAGAAATCTATAAGCTAATACATGTAAAACAGACTACCACATAATTATTAATAAATGGCACCTGTTACTACTGTTACATTTGTATTAGTGCTGACATAAATGAGTATTAATGATATTTTATGGAATATTCAAAAGAATGGTGAGTTTATATACAAAAAGGTAGAGGAAGAAAGCTAAGACAACTAAAGTAACCGGAACCCTCACTTACAGACTAGTAAAAATGCTATGAAGAATGTAGCCGGAACCCTCACTTACAGACTAGTAAAGATGCTATGAAAAATGTAGCCAGAACCAGAAAATGGGCAGTGGGCAAAGTGCCTGCTGCACAAGCCTGACCTAACATCCTTCCCAGGATGGAATGGACAGGAAAGGCTCGAACCCACTCCAGAATGTTCTCTTCTGGCCTCAATGCACACACCTGCACACCTGGGATCATGCTCCCATGTGTGACTGCACATGCACACACGTGTACACATACACACACACATAATAAAAAAATAATATTAAAAATTTGTAAACTTATGGACAAATTTCCCAGGTGCTCTGATGCTTTAAGAAAGAGCTGACCATCAAACTTCAATGCACTGTCTCCACCACTCAATCTTATAAGCCATAGAGGTTCACATGCTAAACACCCAGAAGAGGATTTTAGTCAGACTCTGTGGAGGACAGACTTGACCTTAGCTCATATCACAGACAACAAAAGCTTTATCCTAAAATCTAACCTGCATTATAATTACTGCTTTCTCTTTTTCCTTGTCCCAATCTATTGTCAAATGTATGGACATGAGTTCCCACCTTCACTCTTTGGCTATACAACTGCCCTCTAGAACCCCGTGTCAGACTCCTTCATTTCAAAGCAGGTGCCTCGGTTTTATTACACTATACAATGTCCATCAATACTAGGACTGCCAACCTGCTGAGACAGTCACCCACCCCATCATTTCATGGATCAATTCAAGGTCCTTAATCTGTTCACTCATACTTTCCTAAGGTGCAGCTAAATTATGTAAAAACTAAACTTTGGAGCACTAATTCTCAGGGTGACTTACATATGACTCTCTAAAAGCGAATGCATGATATAATATGATCTGATGGTTAAATTCCAACTCTATTAAACAAAGGTATCTATTTATTAATTTTCCTAATCTAACTATATAGCTAAAATTTATATAGTTTGAACATACTGAAGTGTGGTACTCAATCAAGAGATGGTATCAATAACTGCCGTGCTGATTTTGTAACTTGAGTGATGGTTAACAGTGCTCACATTTTCATGTGACAGAAGATTTTCTTTCCTTTACACACACACTTACTTAATCCATATGATCTTTTGCATGTGATGTCACTATACCTGTCTTACAGAAGTTACATCAAGGAGACTGAGGTACAAATTTTTCAGTTCTTGGGGCAGAGGATAATTCATTAACTAGAAAAACAGTTAACTGAAATCAATACTCAAAAGGAAAGATTCGACCTCTTTAACATGACTAATGTAGGCCCTTCCCACACAGAAACCATCCGGTTCCTAAGACTAGAAAGTGCTACAGTGTTCCTCCAGTACTACTTAGTGTAGACATGCTAAACCTGGGAGGGCTTAGTCTTCTTCAGTCACCTAAGGAGTTTATACAAACACATCAGACATGGAAATCCCCAGGGGCACGGCCTCTGAGAGCATCTGCTACTCCTCTACTTAATTTTCTAAAAACCATTTTTCAAACTTAGAAATTTTTACCTGATTATAAGGGCCAGATGATTAAATAAATTAATGAACTTATCAAAAATCAAATTTTAAACTGCATTTCCCTGTTATTGGAAGGCTTTGATGGGAAATGGTTTTTCATACTCCCGATAAATGATACCTATGTACTGTACCCAACCGTGAGAGCACTTAGCATCCTAGTGAGGGAAAATACCCAGCATAAAAGCGAAGGTTTTCCTTCCAAAGTGGGGCTATAGAAGACATGAGGTGATCCATTTTACCTGAACTAAAGTAACATGAGGAAATTAAGAAGCCTTCTATCAGTTCTCCAAAACGTACAAAGACAGAAGAATTTACTAGTACTATTTTTTGCAGCAAAATTACATCATACAATCTGAATAGAAATCAGTGTCTATTAATATAGATTGTGAGGAAGTGCAGGAAAAACAAACAAATAGAACTAAACATTTATATGACAATATTCAAAATAGAAAACAACAGAATACAAAATGCATACCTCCAGAACATACTGCGGAAACAGTGCACATTAAAACAACCGTGTTTAAAAGTACAGAGCTCGGGGCTGGAGAGACGGCTCAGTGGGTAAGAGTGCCCACTGCTCTACTGAAGGTTGTGAGTTCAAATCCCAGCAACCACATGGTGGCTCACAGCCATCCATAATGAGATCTGATGCCCTCTTCTGGGATATCTGAAGATAGCTACAGTGTACTTACATATAATAAATAAATTAATCTTTAAAAAAAAAAAGTACAGAGCTCAAAACTGGCAGCGAACTGCCTGCCAACCAGGAATAAAGCTGAGAGGCTCAAAAGTTCTTTTTTTTAGAACTCTATCAAGCTTAGAGACATTTTTCTGCTTTAAGATATATAACACTAAAACAGGAAGTCTGGGTTCAGAGTGTAGCTCAGGGCTGCAACTGTTGGTTAGTTGTCTGAGTTATATACTCCTTAGCAGTGAAAATAGACAAATCAATAACTATTTAAAGCCTGCATTTGTTCTAAGAAATCAACAATAAAATATATTTATCAATTAGTAATGAAAATACACAGAGATCTCTGAAATGGTGAAAATTAGCTGACCATCAAAATCACATTTAAAAAGTGTTTGCAAATTAAACCTCAGCATGGAAATGGTTAAAAAATCCCCCACTGACATTTGTTCATTTAATTCCAGTGAGTTTTGGCTAACCTAAATTTTACTGAGTCTTTTATTGGCTACATTTTAGGGGATAGGTGACACTTCTAAAGTACAGCATAGGGAACCAAGAGTTCTTACGAGCATCTTACAATTATTTCAAATCAACAACTCATAATTCAGTAATATTCTAAAAGGAAGTTCTAAGACCAGAGATCTATCTGGCCCAAAAATATGCCAGCAAAAATATAATTTAAACCTTACATAATATTCTAAGTATTTTTCTTGTACTCTATTCTCTATTGCATTATTATATTAAACAGTGATTTCAGAGACTGGAGAGACACTTCAGCAGTTAAGAGCACTTGTTGTTCTTGCAAAACTCCCAAGTTTACTTTCTAACACCCACACGTCAGCTCACAACTGTCTGCAACTCCAGTTCCATGGGATCGAATGTCCTCTTCTTACCTCTGCAGCCACCAGAAACACACTGTGCACACAGACCACTCGAGCAAAACCATAAAATACATGTTTAAAAGAAAAGATTCAGACTAGCAAGCTGGCTCAGTGGGTAAAGGCTCTAGCCGCCAAGTCTGACTGCCTGTGCTCTATCTTCAAGACCTATGTAGTGGAAAAGAGACCTGACTCCCACAAGTTGCCCTCTGACCTCCATGAGGGTGCTAAGGCATGTGCATATACCCATACCCACACTATTAATTCGATGAATGAATGAATGAATGAATATAAATTTAAATCTGGTTTTATATAATTTTGCATCTTATGTGCTTTCACAGGTATATCTTGCTTTATTAATATTGTGTTTAGGTTACACTTGTTTTAAAGTGTGCACCTTAACAGTGAAGGGATTTGTTGTCCTAGCTTTAATTTCCCTCAATGATCAGAGGTCCAATGGCAGGACAGTAAGTGGTAAGTTGCTATAAAATAAAGGTGTCCTACTGTGTGCTGCAGTGCTCTCAACCCTATATCAGTAACCTTACTTCTGTCAGAACTGGAGACATAATAAATATTTAACTACAAAGGTGTCATGCACCATCAGCAGATAGTTTCACCAAGAATATTTCTATTAAGTTCATTAAAACTGGCTTCATATGACAGGAAGGACAGACAAGAGAGTAGGGATGTTGCTCATGTGCACAGGCTTCTTCCTGTTTGCTTCTGCTTTAGGAGACATGGTCTTATTACATAACTCACATAACTTACATAACTCACACTGCTCCTGCCTCAGCTTTCCAGTTTCCTTTTGGTGCTTACTGTGAAAATGGTGACGATAATATAACTTATACACTAAAACAACCTAGGTGAATGCTCTAAATGAATTTATTTCACGGTACATGAAATATATTTCAATAGCGCTGGATCCATTTTTTAAAGCTTACCAAGACTCCAGTCTCTAAACGCATCAACTTTATCACTGCCACCTGTTGTTTTGTTGCCATATTCACTAAGAGCTACCAACCTTAAAGAAAGCAACACAGCGGGTAATAGCCCTCCTTTGGAATTCAGTTTTGCTTGAGTTTGGTGAATGCTTTAAACAATTACTAGTTCATGCAATGCCAGCATAAACCAACAGTCAAAAACAAACAAACAAACAAACAAACAAAGCCACAACATAAACCAAAACCCTTGCCAGCAGGTCCCCATACCTGATAATCCAAAATGCTGAATCCTAAGCCTTTGCAATCTTTCACCAGCTCCACAGTCTTGACTTCAGGAGACCACAGGGCTAACTCTCCATCATCATCATCTTCAGTGCTGACATCTACACTGCGGTCAACCTGAAAGAGCAAGGACAGTAAAATGCTGGAGCCACTGTCCTTTCTGTTCTAAAAAGAACTCAGTTTCTTTTCAAACTGGCACTGTCTTTGGCATGCATAGTCAGCTTTTTGCTCTTTGTAGATGAGGCATGCACTGGGTACTCACACTCAAGGTCAAAGCTTCATAAAGCATCCAGACAGTCAGAACTGCAGAGCTCTCACACGTTTTTCAAATGGTTTAACACTGACCTCTTATACTTCAATGAGCTCTGTCATCCCATTAGAAGCATAAAAGGAAAAATAGGTAATTTAAATAAAAATGTAAACTTCATGCAAAGTATAGGCACATAGATATTTTAAAAGCAATACTGTAATCATAATTTTAGTCAGAGACAGAAAGAGAGAACAGTAAGGGCTCAAGGAAACCAGTCCAGAAGATTCCAAGGAAGTTTGACTAGAAAAGAACAAGAAGAGGAGAGGGGGAAGCAGGCAGGACTGGCTGGGGCAAGAGAGGCGTGGCAGCATTAGCATCGGACACAGCCACCAACTTCCTGAGGAGCACTGGGGAATTCTCTAAGTAGGAACAGGGAAAACCTGGCCTTAGAGGAAGTGAGTTAGTTCAAATGCCCAGCATACAGGTTCTCTGTTAATTCCCACACCCTGACGTCCCTGTCTTCCAGACTCCTGGTCCTTTTAGAAACCCAGGGAAGTTAAATGAGACAGATCTACCACACAGGACATTTCTAGCACAGTATTGTTTTCTTCCAGTTAGCGTTTCCAGAGTATCTTGTCCTTCCACAGCCTAAACAATTCAGTTTTTTGAAGCAGTCTTACTCAGTAGTTCAGGCTAGCTTGGAACTCACTATGTAGCCCAGGCTGACCTCAAATTCACAACAATCCTGTCTCAGTCTCCTGAGTGTTGGGATTACAGGCATGAGTCACATATACTGCTAAACAACAGCTTTTCAAAGCAGATTTCTTAGAATCTTTGACACTCTTGGCAAATAAAACGAAAATGTATCATTCCTACAAACAGAACTGAGAGACTAGTACAGTAAAATCACTTAATGACACCAATGGGAGGGCTCTATAATAGAGAAGTGTAAAAAACAGCTTTCAAAATGAGAACTGGTTCTGATAAAACTATTGTTGCATAGCTATGGAACACCCAATGCACACTGGATGGAACCTAAACACGGGAACATTTTCTTGATTCTTGACTGACCAAGCCTGAGGTAAGGGGAATAGTCCCCACAGCTCGTCACCACATATTTCACTTTAATGTGAGGAATTATTTTTTTATTATTATAAAACATTACTTTTATATGCATGTATGTACATCCTGTGGCCTATGTGTGGATGCACATGCCGTAACATACATGTGGATGCACATGCTGTGGCATACGAGTGGAGATTGGAAAACAACTCGGTTAAGTCAATTTTCTCCTTCTCCTTTCCATGCATTCCAGAACTGAAACCTGCCAAGCCACCTTATCAACCTGGGAAGGGATACCTTTCAAAGAAAATACTTCCATCTTCCAATACAATGTTCCAAAGGCTAATATGACTGGGATAGCATGGGTGTACACTCACTGACCAATAGAACTGCTGCAATGTCACCTAACCAGAGAGTTTAACAACATAAGACAGAGCCAGAGAGATGTGCCAGCAATTAAGAGTACTTGCTGCTCTTCTGGAGGGTCCAACTTCTATTCCCAGCACCTCTGCTGGGCAGCTCACACCCACCTGTAACTCCAGCACAAATGGATCTAACACCCTCTTTTCACCTTGAAGGGTACACACTCAGCATACATTCACAAAGACACACATATGTACACACAAAGAAAAAAAAATTTTTAAAGAAAGAATACAGGATTTTATTAGGATAAATAAAAAACAAAAAAGACTTGAAAAAGAGCTAACATTTTAAGAGCACACATATAACCACAAAGCACAAGTGTACAGGGATCTCCTGGCACCCTATGTGCACTGGACTGGACTGTATCACTGATACATCAATTCTGCATAACTCCATTCTTTACAGAAAAAGAAAGCAATCAGCCAACAGGCAGCAGTGGGGACATTTGGCCTGCTTCAGGCTGCTGGATGGTGGGCAGGAACAGAGTCAGCAAGTTGGGTTGATGATTGACACCTGACAGAATTAAACTCAAGGTCTATTTATCAAGCTTCACAGGGAAGCCACCACACACATTACAGTTTACTATGAACAGTAAAAGTTACAAAGTATGGTATGAGTCCCCTTCTTGAAATTTGTGTTGTTTTGAGAAAGGCTATACTCTGTAGAGATCCTGGATGGCTTGGAACTTGATATGTATCCAAGCGGCCTTAAACTCACAGAAGCAGCCTGCCTCTGCCTCCTGAGTGCTGAGATTAAAGTCATATAACATCTTAATTTTATTTCTTCTTTTTTATTAAAACAAGTATCAGAAGATGGATGGTGGTGGTTCACACCTGTAATCACAGCACTCCAGAGGCAGATGCAGGTGGTTCTCTGTGAAACCAGCCTAGTTTACAGATCAAGTTCCAGGACACCTAGGGCCACTCAGAGAAACCCTATCTGGGAGAAAAATAAAGAAACAATACCACCACCAGCCCGCCCCCCCCTCACCCCCCCAGGTATCATATCAGCCAGGCACAAAGCACACATCTATGTTAGCCCAGGAGAGACAGACGCAGGATTGTGAGTTCAATTCAAACCCAGACTTGGGCTAAAAACCAGGCCTAGGCTAACCTGGGCTATATAGTGAAGGGGGAGGGAGGGGAAGCTGTCAATCAAGAATCTTAAGTTCTTCTTTTATATGTAGTATAGAAAACAGCAACACATGATTGCAGAAATTTTAAGAAATGGCTTATGCCCAAAAGGAGATGACAACCTTCTTAGAAAAGCAAGAGTTACCCATGCTCAAGGATCTATAGCACAGCGCCAGACTGCAGTTACCCACTTTCGGGTAATTTAGGCAATCAAAATCAAAGATGGTGGGTGGGAGGCTTCAGACACCGCTGGCATTCATGTAGCTCTCCACCTGTAGGTATAATGCTAAGAGCTTGGCACATGTTACTTTATTTCCTTCTCAAAGGAGCTCTTGGGAACTCCAAGTTCTGTATGCAGTTCCCTTTATCTTAGTTACTTCTTTAATGTTTTGATAAGACACCATGGCCAAAGTGACTTATCAAAGAACAAGTTTATTTGGGGCTTACAATTTCAGAAGTTGAATCCACGATCATCATGTCCTAGAACAGCAGGCATGGCACTGGGGCAGTCGCTGAGAGCTTATCATCTCAGCCACAAACATACCATACGGCAAAAGTGGGGGAGTGGAGAGGGAGGGAGGGAGGGAGACTGCTGGCAATGGCATGGGCTTTTGAAATCTCTAAGCCTATCAATAGTGGCTGGCACACATCCTCCATCAAGCCCATACCTTCTCATCTTTCCCAAACAGTTCTACCAACTGTGGACCAAAGATTCAAACACAGGAGCCTACTGGGGTCATTTTAATTGAAACCATCATAGCATTCTTCACAATAGAATCAGGAATCAAGGTCATCTGCCCAAGGATGCGCAAACACAAAGTATCTAAGAAGGGTTAAGGTGCACACAACTTCAAAGATGAACTCAGTTGAATTATAAGTCAAAGGGTGGATAGGTAAAAAGAAAGGCCCTGCTTGTGTCTGGCAAGGAGGGGACATGGTATAAAGATGATGCTCCAAAAGGCATGCAATGACAACATGCATCCTAACACCTCCTTCCACAACTGCAGTGCACTTAGGTAAGACATCCAACGGCAGAGGAAGTGCTGACCTGTGCTCTGACCTTCTGCATTTAGGGTAGCTTCTAACCTCACTCTGAAGCTTATCAAAACTCTTCAGATTTTTAAGTTTCTCAGAAAGGGAAGACTAAGATAGTTAACACTCACCAACAATACACCTTTGTGAGGATGAAGTAAGTTGAAATAGAAGGAAAAGCCATGAATCCAGACAATTTTTAAAAATAGTTGTTTTTTAAAGGGTTTTCTAAAATCAAATTGATATATATCACTCTCACTGACATTACCAGGGAGTTCTAGATAACCAAATGTAAATCCAGAGTTTGAAACATTCGACATGATGCTTAGCCAAATAAAAATGAGTAGGGTGTGGCAGCTGCCCCTCTTTATACTGGAACCCCCTCTTTGGAGTGCCCCTGATAGAAGGACACATACATAATGGCCACACACAGCCCTTTGTACCTCTGCCTCAAGAAGAACAGGTTCCATGGTTCTTGGCTCATCAACTGAGGCCTCGTCATCAAACAGCCGTCGGCAGCACACCAAGGTAAACGGTGGGGGCACTTCTTTAAGAAAGGAGACTGCTTCTCGGCGAGACTTCCCATAAAGCTGCATGCCATTGACCTAGGATGACAAGGGCTGTCAGCTGTGAACAGGTGCAAAATTAAGAAGCAACAAAAAGTAAACAGGATGGTATTTCATTGTTCTTGTACACGAAGGCTCTAAAATTACTCATATCATTTTATTAATAATTTAAAACATTTAAATTAAGGGTGAATCTTGATTGAAAAAAATTCAGGCTACCTCTTGACTGAAATGGAGAGAATAAAGTATAAAATGTGTGCCAGGGAGCACCATTCCTGGGTAGGAGATCTAATGGTTCACATCTCTGAGGTTTCTCCTTTACATAATCCAATAATGCATTCTTTCGGCTTTCTGTCACTCCTTAAATGCACTAACTGTCCCTGCCAGCTTCCTAACACCCAATTCCCTCTGTGTTGTCACTTTAAGTCTGTTTGCCTAGCAACATGTAAGCACATCTGATACAGAGCAGTTGGAGTTTACTGTCAGTCGCACACCCCTCTTCAGTGAGCACACGCCAGCCAGACCATCACCTTAGCACACCCATCTATGGCAGTAGCAGGTGTCACCAGCACCACTTCCATTCCCATAGCCTGGGCTAGTACAGCATCACAGACATGAGCACTTCCCAAGTCAGCGGCAGTGTGACCTACCTTCCAAAAGGATAAGTTTTCCTTGTTAATTAATCAGTAATCCCTATCAACAAATATGTATATTTGATACATCAAACTTTGAGCCAAAGATGATTTAGAAATCTAGATTGGGTGTATTGTGATTTTTCACATATGCTTTAGCTCAAAGTCTTCTCAGGTCAGATAATAGGTAGGACTGACTATAACACCCTTTCCACAGATCTACCACTGCACCAGAGAGAATACAGGAGAATTCTGGGTTGCTAGAAGCACTCTGTCAGCTGTGGCAGTGTTTGGAGTCAGCTGTCCCTAGGTACCATCTTCAAGTTTGTGACACACCCAGTACTTAGCCATCAAACCAGACATATCATCCTGTCTCTCATTATTCAGACACAGAGTAAAACAACAATAATGACAAAAATATCTTATGGAGAATCTCAATCTCTCTCTTCCCCTCTCAAGTCATTTGACGATGAGTGTGAAGAACAGCAGACCCAGTAGCAAGCAGCCTTCCTTGGAAGAATTCAAGTCAGCCTCCACACAGAACACTGGTCACATCATATCTACAATGCTAGGCTATGAAATAAGCACAGAAAGCTCTACAGTCAAGAGGACAGTAACCTCTATTAAATACACAAAGAGATACAATGGAAATAGAAACTCTAGCCATATACAATTATTAGTTGGTGCTTCAACAAATTAGAAAGTCACTTTTCAGGTTGCTATCTTAGAGTATCTTTAAATATTTATTTAGTTCATTATTTATTCATTTGAATTGTCTCCACTTATTATAGCAGTGCCTGGTAGTCCTCTTCACTACCTACTGCTAAAAAGATTGGTCACATTTCCCATTACCAAACCCTAGCTAAGGGGATTTATGGCTGCTGTAAATAGCTGTTCTGGGCTGAGACTTGGCATGGTCCTCTAACCCCAAAGCATATTTGTGTTTCTGGTTTTAAGCTCTAAGAAGTACATTAAACACACTGGAGGTGGAAGAAAAAGAAATGAGGAGGAAGGAGCAAAGGCAAGAACGGGAGACGGGCAGAGAGGGAGAGGGGACCAGAGACCAACCAAAAGTATATGTGGCTAAATTCAAAGTTTTTCTTTTAATGCGTACGTTCACTTAACTTGGAATTTTTATTTTAGAGTTTTTAATTAAGAATCCACAATATTCCTCACAGTCCTTGAGCCTGAGAACTTCTTTTAAGTGACCCTGAGTCTTAATTATGCAGACTTGTTGATTAGAAAATGCACCTGAGCAGAGGCTTCCAGAGCACTGAGTACACAGAAGCCTGTTAACGTCTGTCACTGTGATAACAACGCCAATCCCCTCTGTGACAGATTACACAGATGGCAGCTCTTTAGACCCTCACAAACATACAGTGGAAGAAGAGGAAGAAACTGATCTTCTTGTATGGTAAACTGCACAGGCAGGGACACATGCGGGGCAAATCCAGAACCCAAGGTACTTCTCTGCCTTCCTATCTAGGTGTCTTTCTGTAGTTAGCTTTTGCTACTTTGTGAGTTCTTCTTTCTTCCACCTTTCTCCACCCTTCCAATCTCCTAATACTAGATAGGAGAGGGAAAAAAAGTATAGAAAGGAAATGGGGGTGACATTATCATTAGACTACTCCATGTTGATTAGAGAAGTCAAGTTCCTTAGGGCAAGTTATTTATTATTCACACCTGTGATTAAATGAAAACATATTCTTACGGTATTTCTGTGATTTTTAAAGAAACCAATATTCCAAAACTGTCACATCTTTCTGTATCTCAACTTTCCTTATCAGAATCTACACTTTATCAGATGTCAAAGTACTGATGAACAACACTGAGAACAGAGCACTTGATTCCTACACAGGCTAAGCTTGCTCCCTAGCACAAGAGAGGCAGAAGACACCTAGACACCTACCCTCAATAGAAGCAACTATGATATACAAATATATGGTGAGGAGATGGGAGAGAAAAAGAAGAATGGTTGAATCACTATGAAGGCAGGGTGAGAAAAGCTGTCTGATGTGAGCAGCCTGGCTTGCCAACCGAGGCCATGGGGAATCCTGACCCAGGCTACAGCTGTGGGCCATGTCTAGGTCTGTGGCCATGTAGAAGCCAGGGTCTGTGTTGATGGTCATAACTCATTTTACCACTACAGACCATGTAAACATGCCACCTGGGGCCATGTCATGGGCCGTGCAGAGCTGGCCCTGCCACTCACTGGCTATGGCACTAAGGAGCTAGCCCCAACCCTCACCAGCGGTAACACTCAGAAAAACAGGTCCTGTACCATGCCTGGGTAGCACAGTAGAGTTGGCCCTGAGGAAGTGAGCACAGGAGAGCCTGCTGCAGCATTGGATGAGCTATGAAGGCAGTCCTTGGGAAGTTACCCTGACGGTGTAGGTGTGAAAATGCTGGTGGTGCAAATCAAAACAACTCTGAGATACCACCTTACACCAATCAGATTGGCTAGGATAAAAGACTCAGGTGACAGCAGATGCTGGAGAGGTTGTGGAGAAAGAGGAACACTACTTCACTGCTGGTGGGATTGAAAACTGGTACAACCACTCTGGAAATCAGTGTGGCGGTTCCTCTGGAAATTGGACATAGTTCTACCAGAGGACCCAGCCATACCACTCCTGGGCATATACCCAGAAGATGCTCCAACATGTAATAAGGACACATGCTCCACCATGTTCATAGCAGCCTTATTTATAATAGCCAGAAACTGGAAACAACCCAGATGTCCCTCAACAGAGGAATGGATACAGAAACTGTGGTACATCTACACAATGGAGTACTACTCAGCTATTAAAAACAATGAATTTATGAAATTCTTAGGGAAATGGATGGATCTGGAGAGTATCATCCTGAGTGAGGTAACCCAATCACAAAAGAACACACATGATATGCATTCTCTGATAAGTGGTTATTAGCCCAGAAGTTTGGAATACAGGAAGAAACCACAAGAAACCTAAGAAGAAGGAAGACCAAAAGGTGGACATTTCATTCCTTCTTAAAAAGGGGAAGCAAATACTCACAGAAGGAGTGGCAGAGATTAACTATGGAGCAGAGACTGAAGGAAGGATAAGCATATAGCTATCTCCTGAGAGGCTCTGACAATACCTGACTAATACAGATGTAGAGGCTCACAGCCATTCATTGAACTGAGTACACAGTCCCCAATGAAGGAGTTAGAGAAAGGTTCTATGGAGCTGAAGGGTTTGCAGCCCCTTAGGATGAACAACAATTACTAACTAGTACCCTCAGAGCTCCCAGGGACCCAACCACCAATCAAGGACTATACATGGTGGGACTGAATGTTCTGGCAGCATGTGTATAGTAGAGGATTGAAAATTCGATCATCGATAGGAGGAAAGGACCTCGGCCTTGTGAAGGTTTTGTGCCCCAGTGTAGGGGAATGCCAGGGCCAGTAAGTGAGAGAGGGTGGGGTGGCAGGCATGGGGAGAGGGGAGACAAAAGGGGCTTGTTCTTGTTGTTTTTGTTTGTTTGTTTGTTTTTTGGAGGGGAACCTGGGAAAGGAAAAATTTACATGTAAATAAAGAAAATATCTAAAAAAAAAAAGAAAAAAGAAAATGCTGGTGGGCTGACCAACTCAATCACAACCTAAGCCCGGACCCAGGCCTTTGAGTTGGTCTACCTCAACATCGACCCTATCTATGAACTGCTGGAGCTCAAGAAGGTGTGGATCATGTAGATCCAAAAGCTACAGTATCTCCTTGACATAGGAGAACATCTATTTGCCTATATTGTTAGGAAGATAGTGAGGGAGGTCAGGCAATGAAGTTTACTGAATAGAAGTTGATAATCCCAGGGTAAGGTCAACTAGAGTCCTCATTTCAGTCAAGTAGGGCAGACCACATTAGAATTACAACTAAGCCACTCCCAGGGATTAGAAGAATGGGACCCTTGGGGCATATCTCTGCTAGCCCAGAAGATTAGCATAGTGGGCCTTTACTAAAGATGGCTAGACGGTGAGCCGTGTGTGTGTGTGTGTGTGTGTGTGTGTGTGTGTGTGTGTACACGCGTGCGCGCACGCTGGTGAAAAAGCTGTGCTGCAAGAGAGCTGTGCTGTAAGAGAGCTGTGTGGCCCAAGTGCTCTAAGCCTGGGGGTCCAGTGCCCGTCCAGAGCGTGGAGGAGGCAACTGCTGCTTTAGACCCATCGCCACCTGACTTTTCGACTTTTCTTTTTCTTTTATAATGACCATAAAGGTCTGATGCCTAATTTTGAGAATATACATTCAGATCCTGCACTTCCTTGTGTGGTGTCTGCTATTTTTTCAATTGCAGACTCCTTGCCCACCTGATTACCGGGACTCCAATTTCTCCTGAAGGTTGAGGGATCACCAAGGCCTTCCCACCCCGCCCCCCCCCCATCCACGGCAGCCAAGGACACTGCTAAGCAATACAAATGAACTGAAAAGATACTTCTTAAAAAATGAAACACCAATGGCCAATGTTTTTAAAGGCATTTAATATTCCTAAGTCATCAGGGAAATGCAAATTAGAACTATAGAATGGCTGTCATCAACATACCTGAGAACAGCTACTGAGAGGCTGTGGGTTACTCACAAAGAGATGTTTGTAGTCCTATGTCCATTGCTATCTTATTCGAAACAGCAGAAAATTAGAACATAATCCTCCAACAGCAGGTGGATGAATAAGAAAAGCAGGTACATATGTAAGATGGAATACTATTCAGCTCTCAAGAAAAATATAACTACAAAATTTTCAGGACAATGGGTGGACTTAGAATGGATAGTATTAAGTGATGTACATAATCTCAGAAAGAAGGAAAATGCATGTTTTCCCTCATATAAAGGATCTAGGCAGTAATACATGTATATATGTAAACAAATATATATGTAAGTACAGTATAACATATAGAAAAGAGAACAAAAAATATTAGTGGTAAGAAAGGAACAAATGGGGGTCATTATAATACAAGTTATAAAAGGGAATATAAAGCTAATTGCTTTTCCAGTTCTAATTGTCATGGGTTTTTAGTTTTTTGTAATAGGTAAGTGCATAAAAATGTATTCAACAGTGAAATTGTAAAATTCAATGTGAAGTTACACAGTTTCAAATGGCCATTCTAACTATCTAAGAATTTGCTGAGATGTATAGACTTGGGTCTGGTTAATTTCTGTGTATGATTTTTACTTCAAGACTTCTAATAAATAATAAAGTTTATAAATAAAAAAAACAAAATAATTATTAAAATAAGTTCACTGGGAGTGTACATGCCCCAGATTCAATCACCAATACAAACAAACAAGCAATTTACTACATCTTACAATAGGATTCTAAAACCTTGTCCTCCCATACTTAAGACAGAACTTTATATCTGTTCATATCAGTCAAAAATTCAGCTCAGCATTTCTCTCAACAGGCTGCTTTAGGTTGGTGACAACTACTAATTAACCACAGGTACATTCAACCTATGTGTCATCCTTATCATTTCATTTTGATCAAACATGGATTTTAGAAATCGCTAACATCAGAAACCCCAGCAACCAAGTAGATTTATTAATTACCTTGTAGTTTGAATGTGAAATACTCCCCACAAGCTTCTGTGTTTGAATACTTGGCTTCCAGATGGTAGGGCTGTTTGGAAAGGTTCTAGAAACTTTAAGAGGTAGGGCCTCACTATAGGAAGTGGTTCACTGGTTATGGATCTTGAGGGTTTATAGCCTGGCCCTACTTCATGTCAATCTATGATTCCTTAACTGCAGGTGCAAAGTGACCAGCTGTCTCACACTCCTGGCACCATAGCCATCCCACCATGATGGATTAGACCTCCTCAAATTGTAAGCCATAATAAAAGAGTAATGGAATGAACCAACAATGAAAAGAGAGTCAGGAAACATGAGCAAAGGTATTCTGCTACTAGCTAAGCAGGAAGCTGGGAAGTCAGCATCTTTTAAATCTCTCAGATGATCACTTCAAAGCAGAGTTGCTTAGAAGCCAGGTTATTAAACTGTGGATCATAACCCTGTATCCACAACTGAATGTAGGGCCATGAAAATACCAATAGTAAGATTTCAGAAAGTATAATAAACACAAATTAATTTAAAATTGAACATATGATAAATCCAAGCTTTCTTCTGGCTACTTGTCCATGTTGCTAAACCTCAGTTTACTGTGGCCTTGGTTGTGAACATACAATATGCACTGGACTAGGCATGTCACCATGTCACACAACACCAACAAACACTGCCTAAAACAGTGGCTCAAAATGGGAACTATAGTGTTGTTAATCACAGTGTTTTTACTTATAGCAATGTAAAGTTGGATCCCCAGCACCACCTAAATTGGTGACTGGAAGCATGTAAACCTGAAATACAATGGTTAAATTATTTCCTGCCATCAATCCTCAGCCTATAAATGTCATATTAGTATATACTGACATTATATTACATTCAAATGTTTGATTTTTTTTTTAAATTGCTGTTTGAGTTGTTGACTTGAGCATCATTAAAAATTGTTAAATGAATTTTGGCTTGGGATAAGGACAGAATTTTGAACAATTTCTGAAATAGTCCTAAACATCTGCTACTTTGTACTATGTATTTAGGCAAAACAACATACTTAGTATTGACAATTATAAAATCCAAACATTGATCAGATCTGGAAAACACTGAAGATGCTCTGCTCCTGCCATATCTAAGTCAGCCAGGATTTAGTTCTTCATGTGAAAGTAACCAAGCACATCCATCTCAGGATGTAAACCAGCTTTCATCTTTAATAAGTGGCAAAAATATATGCATATGAAAGAATTTTATAATATAAATTAATGATTTATTGTCAGCAAATGTTAATACCTGTTTTATACCTATATCTACATGATTGCGTAAAAATTGCTCAGGTAACAAAGACTTCTGCCCTAAAACTGCTCTGGACTGACACGAGACTTGTAGCCTAAGAAAGCCACTGGAGGCAGCCCTACAGAGAGGGGAATCCCAAGAGGACAATCTTACAAGCCTACTACATACAAGCCTAATGCTGTTCCACTCTTATCCTTACAGAAACAACCCACAGAGCCTGAAAATAAACATGACTATATGCTGCCAATGAGAATCAGGGACCATAGGGTTGGAAAGTTGGCAAGGCATTCAAGAGTATCTGTTGCTCTTATAGAGAACATCCAAGTTCAATTCCCAGCACCTAAAGCCCTTTTCTGACCATCAAAGGCACTAGGTACATATATAGTGCACATATACACATGCAGGCAAAACACACATATACATATACCAAACTTTTTTGTCACTCATTTAGATAAGCATTCAAAAGGATACTCAAAGGCCTTAACATCTATAAAAAAGTAAATAAACAAAAAACAAAAACAAAACTGCGGTATCTACTTCTGTATTACCCAGTAAGCTGTTGGCATTTCTTGGTATAAATGGTTGGCATTAGTGATGTTGGCAATCAGTGAACACAATTTCCTAGAACTGAACATTTTTGCCATTTTTGCCATGTATTTTTCTTCCCCTGTATGTTTTTACCTCGAGAAGTTCATCCTCTGGCTGCAGGAGGTTCAGGGTATCCACAGGACCCCCAGGAGCAACTGAGGAGATATAGTGGTGCCCATCAAAGGAGTCAACTTCCATACCGAGCCTGAGTGTGTGGATAGGCAGCAGCTGCAGAGAGCACAGAGCAATGATGTCAAACACAACAGGGACAGGACAGCTGTTAATAAACCCCCATCACCTGTCATTTTTAGATACTGAAACCCCTTTTCTTAGACCCAAAAACTAAAATCCTAAAATTCCCTAAAACACAGGAAAGAAGTGGTAAGTAAAGTTATGAAATCACCTTTCTTTCTATTGTAGAACAAACAAAAGAGTCTGAGCTCTCTCCCCAGTACATAAGCTGTGTTCCCACGTTCTGCAGTGCACCCGCCTCAGAACACCCTACTTCCCCTTTATTAGCTAATTAACCTCCACTTAACACTTTAGCACCAAAACAATGAAACTTCCCCACATTCCGAGTTAATGAACATCCAAGCGAGGTCAGAACCACCTTGAACACACCTCAGTCTCAGCTCGACACACTGGTTTCATAATAGTCTTCCTTCTCTCTTTTACCTAGGCTTGGGGTCAAACTCAGAGCTTTTGGAAATGGTTGGCAAGAGCTCCACCATGGAACTCTAGCTCCAGCCTTGTTTCTCCTGTGGTTTTAAGACAGGACCCCGTGTAACATAGGATGTCTTCAGTTCAGAAGCCATGTGGCCTTTCCTCTCAAACGCTACCGGCAGGCACCAGCTCATGCACATACAAATCTATTGTCTTGATGCCCCAGCACAGTAGGCACTGAAGATGACTCACTGGATGGAATGTGAACTAGTTTGTAACACACATCCCTTCCTAGCAAGTCAGATTTCATAAGAACATTTCTTCTTTGGAAAAAACAATCATTTCTACTCTGGGATTACTTCTGTTTGTTTTGAAGAACTCTTGTGGGCTAAGACATGAGTCAATGTTGAAAGACTCAGTGTCAAAAAGATGAGTGTCTTAGCTGCATTCATCTTTGTAGGCTATAAGACTCCAGGACACTCACCAAACTTAACTTTAAAGGTGAAGGTAATGACTCTCACTGTAGCTGTCTAAACTCAAATGAGGCAAACTCCATGTTGTTTTACCTTCTCACTATTAACAGTCTATCTTACACACCAGGGCCACTTCTAATTATTCTAGACAAGGTGACAATCTTTTCCAGGTAGCAGTGCATCTCCAATGTGGCTTTCCCCATTGTTTTCCCCGTTCAGTGTGAGGCTTCATCCCTTACTAGTCTAGTCTAAGTCATAGTGTTGCACATGACTTGGTTTCTGTCTCATGATAGTCATGCAGACGAACGTGAAGTGGTAAGCAGTCCAACTGACAAATAGTTTATAATAGGCACAAAGGACTTGGGGCCCTGAGCTAGAAATATGAAAGAGTTACTCTTAACCACCAAGTATTCTGGGCTATTCTAGCACCCTACATGGACAGTGGGTTGCTTACACCAGTCTCCCGATGTGACTTATTTCCCACTACTGTCACACCACTCTCTTGTGTAGTGACTATCAAATCACATCTATCAAGGTAGGAGCTGGGTCATCTCCATAGCTCATTCAACAGAGGTGAGCCAAGACTCTTAGGTAAACATTTCTGTAATAAGTTTTCCAAACAATTCATGGGCCCTTCCTTGGTGAGCCATACACCAAACAGTGCATTGTTATGTCTACCCAGAGACCATCTCCCATGGGGAGCAGGAGCTATCTTGTACAGGTTTATAAAAGCAAATTGTTCAATTTCCAGAAATTCTGAAAGACAGCTATAAAATATAGCCATATTTGAAATTAAGTTGTATAAAATTGCAATTAAGTCAAATTATAAATAAGTATAATAAGTACTGAAAAGTCATCACTTCCTAATTATTTACTATACTTTACTATTTTACTCCTTGACTATAAGACATAAATATTCCAACACCTCAGAGAATATCCATCAGGAGGACAGACGAGGCAAAGTGGCAGATGAAATGCTTGGTTTGTTTAGTGGGACAGGCCCCGGCCCTGCGAAGGAGCCGGTAATAATAAAGTGCTATCTGTGAGCTACTTTCCCACTCAGTCCATCAGCAGTGTCACTTTGGCAGCCTAGAGCTGGCCAGGACAGATACTGGTAAGTGCTGCAAATTGGGTGGTTTCATTCTCTTCCTGAGAGCTAGACCTTCACTGTTACATCTGATCTACTGCAGATCTAGGTTATACTTATAGGCTGTACACTGCAGATAAGACACTGAACAAAGTGGGTAGAAGAACAGCCTTGGCCTTCAGAACTAACATCCACTGTAGCAGACAGAAAGTAATGTCTGAGTAAACGATCAGTGGCAGCATGCCTCTAATGAGCCTACAGAATAGAGCATGCAGAGCAATGTAGCCAAGTATGGCTGCTAGTGACAAGCAAGTGTGTCCTAATTCTAGCAAGTACTTCAAGGAGATGCTCTGGGTCTTAAGATAGGAAGACAACTAACTGGCAGAGGTCATTTTGTAAAACTGACCAGGTAGGTGAATGGGTAGAGAGGCCTGTGAAGAGATACTTAAAAGATAAAATGATCAACCCTATGAATAATCTTCTGGGAGCTCTTGTAGAAGGAAAACTGTTAAAGCTGTATGTGAGCAAGTGAGTAAGTAGATGGTGCAGTGATTATTTCTACATGAAAATAACCACCCAAGTTATATTAAAAAACACTGCTGTCCATAGTGAGAAACCTTTATCACATATTCCATCAAAGGTTAAGCATAAAAAGATAAAACAAGGGAAGTGTCTCTAATCTTCTAGTCCCCTCCAACTGGAGGATGCCCATCCCCTTCATGTATGGGACACTAAATGTATTAGTCAGAGTTCTCTAGAGTCACAAAACTTATGGTAGTCTTAGTCAGGGTTTCTATTTCTGCACAAACATCATGACCAAGAAGCAAATTGAGGAGGAAAGGGTTTATTTAGTTTACTTCCACATTGCTGTTGATCACCAGAGGAAGTCAGGACTGGAACTCAGACAGGTCAGGAAGCAGGAGCTGATGCAGAGGCCATAGAGAGATGTTCCTTACTGGTTTGCTTCCCCTGGCTTGCTCAGCCTGCTCTCTTATAGAACTCAAGACTTCCAGCCCAGGGATGGCACCACCCACAAGGGGCCCTACCCCCTTGATCACTAATTGAGAAAATGCCCCACAGCTGGGTCTCATGGAGGCACTTCCCCAACTGAAGCTCACTTCTCTGTGGTAACTCCAGCCTGTGTCAAGTTGACACTCAAAACTAGTCAGTACACTAAAACTAAGAGCAGGCACCGAGACTCACTCAAGGCACCATCCATGGCTCTCCACAGACAGGGCTGAGCCCTTGAAGGCTATCTTTTCATATATCTGTAAATGTCATGTGCTCTCTAGAAAACTTAATATGCAAACAAACTACATGCTTCATCTTCAATCACGATGAACCAGAAAGGTTTATGAAATCTGTCAATCTGGGGGAAGCCTACCTAATATTAGTTCTGAATCTAAATTGGAGTGCAGCTGGGTTTGTGGGATGTCATGTTCCATTGCTGCAGGCTTCTCTGCAGGAGCAGCACTGTTTAATTACCTGTCCCATCTGCATTTAGCAGCCAAACAAATCAACCATTTCATCTGTCTTCGAGTTGTCCACCCCTTTGGTACACTGAGTTCTCAGGCAGAGCGGAAAGCACTGAAGTGACAGGCGTGGGTGGTGCAGCAGATGATCGATGGTGTTACACACACTCCTTATTACGGCTTTTATGCTCCCGCAATATGGAGTTCCTGGGTTCTACAGAAACTGACAAAGCTACTGAGCAGTAGTGTTCTCTTGATCCTGCTCTGAGAGGTAAAGAGCATAAATACGGAAATGGATGTATCGGAGGAAGGTGTGACCAGTGGGTATACTGTCAATGTAAAAATGACAAAGAGGAGACCAAGAAAACTAGAGCCTTCAATCCAACATAAAGAACCTGTCATGAAGCAAACCAGAGCGCATGCACTCGGCTAAGAGCTCTACTTTTAGGCTCTAAAAACAAGACAAGCAAATGCTCAAGTGGAAATATATATCCTATCGCTCCAGGGCAGAAAACTTCTGGAAAGGACTGCTCCAAGGAGGTGTCAATAGGGTGGGGGAGGATACCTAAAAAAAAAAAAAAAGAACTCAAAATAAAACAGAACAGAACAGAACAGAAGGAACCCCAGGGTTGGCTCTCATCAGATGCACACACACAGTAAGTGAAAAGTATTAAATACCCATTCATGTTCAAAAGTACAAAGTTACTATATTTAGTATGAACAAAAATCAAATATTCCAAGACGAAGGCTACATGTCTTGAAGGAGGAGAAGGCTTTACTCCCTCAGAAGTCAGGCAAACCAACCAATCCCACAAAGCCATGCTTACTCAGTGTCTGAGCATCTCTCCTAAAATTTTAGTTTTCAGTATTGAGAAATATATTATGGTACTGTACTATGTTATATATTGATATATATAACATTGTTATAAATGGCTGGGTAGTGGTGGCGCATGCCCTTAATCCCAGCACTTGGATGGCAGAGGCAGGCGGATCTCTGAGTTTGAGGCCAGCCTGGTCTACAGAGTGAGTTCCAGTACAGCCAGGGCTACAGAGAAACCCTGTCTCGAAAAAAAAAAAAAAGGAAAAAAAAAATTGTTATAAATGATTATATGTTATATATAATTATATATCATGTTAATATACTATGTTAATATATGTCGAGAATTCTTTTCAACTTCTTCTCCGGGACACAGAGTTTTAGAGCAACTGAGCTGCATTGGGAGGAAAGGCACACACATACACACAGAGAGACAGAAAGAGACAAGGAGACTGAGATGAGGGAGGGAGGACAGAGACAGAATCCTCTGTTCCTAACATGAAAGTTGCCCAAGTGACTGCACAGCTCTAGATACCTATGTCTGTCTTCCACTCCACAAAAATCACACAGTGAAGAAGCGGTGAGAGTCTCTGCATCCAGGTGATGGATGAGAAAGAATCTTGCTTTTCATACTATATCCTCAGTATACTTTGAATTTTAAGACTCATCTATACATTATCTACTGAGAATTTTGAAAGAAAAGAAAAAGAGGCTAAGTGTGGTGACAGGCATTTAATCCCTCAGAGGCAGGAGGATCTCTGTGAATTTGAGAGCAGCCTGGTCTACAACATAACTTCTAGGGTTACATACTAAAACCCAATCTTTAAAAAAATAAATAAATAAATAAGGTGGGGAGGGAGGGAAGGAGAGAGTGTGAGAGGGAGAGAGAAACTCCTACTGATTTACTGCTATACCCACAGAAAAGTGCATTTCTCAAGCCTCTGCAGAAAAGCTTCCTGCAGTGGGTGGCCATAGAGACACTCAAGTGGTCACTGTGAAGAGGATAAGAAACTGTGGAGTACCCAACCTTCAGTGGGGCGTACAAACCACGTTTCTCCCACAAGGCCCGGGATCTTTGAGAAGACACAGCAGAAAGATTAAGGGTCGGGGGTGGGGTGGATAATGTCACAGACGTCACAGAAACCACATTTTACAGACACAACAGGGCAGTTACACATAGTAATTGTGATAGCATGCACAAGACCTACATAAACTTAAGCCAGACGAAATCCCAGCAAGGTTGAGGGTTGAAGAAAGGTAAGCATGAAATCTCACCACTAAGTAAGTTTCCCAGCATTTAACAGCTTCTGGGAAAAGGAGAGGAAGTTGTCTTTAATGGCTTGACCCCTGATAGGTCAACCACAGGTCAGAGCAGGCCCCCAGAGCAGCAGCTGAGCAAACAGCTGGACTCAGTGAAAGGAGGGAGAAAAGGCAGCAGCAGCAACCTTGAATCTGTGTGGGGAGAGGTGGGGAGATCTAGGTAGAAATTTCATGGGTGGTTAGGATCAAAATGCATTCATTGTATCCAATTTTCCAAGAGTAAAATTTTTACTTTTAAAAAAGGAAAAAGAGAATGGTCTAGGCTTAGGATACAATAACCTATGATGTCTTCCACTTACTGGTTAAATCCGCCTTTAGAGGCTTTTCTGTGACGTCTTCCACTTACTGGTTATATCCGCCTTTAGAGGCTTTTTTGTAGTAGTGGTTTTGTTGTTTGGTTTTATCTAAGAATAACACCTATCTTAAGCTGGTCTTGAACTTACTATATAGCTGAGGATGACTTTGAACTTCTGATTTTCCTGCCTCTACCTCCTATGTGCTGGAATTACAGGCATGCACCGCCACAGCTTGTTCATCTGGTGGTAGGAACTGAATCCAAGGCTTTGTAAATGCTAAGCAAACAGCTGACCAACAGAGCTATACCCTTTCCTTATTTTGTTTTGTAAGGGTTTTATTTTATTTACTTTATTTTCTGGGAATGGCCTAACTCATAATTCTTCCTTTGTCTCCCAAGTGAGGGTATTATAGGTGTGTGCCAGCTCAATCAGCTGTATGTGAACTTAAGAAAGAAACTTTGCCTATCAAATCCCCACATGGAAATGAGAAAAGCATGCTACAAACTAGGAGGGAGCATTTTTAAAACAGAGATCTGACCCAGGTGACAGAATGGGCATGCTACTGCAGCCTCTAAAGAGCCCAGATTATCCACTACCTTAAAATGAGTTTGCTCACCAGAGGAAGGTGAAACTCACATGTTTGTGTTCACTTGCTTGAGGAAATACATATAAAAGGAAATAAAGTGGAATCTGTTGACTTGCCATGTCCCAGCTTCAGAGCAGGGCCTGCGCTTTGTTTCTTGTACTGAGGCATTGCTGATGCTCACTCCCATTACACTGGACAGCCAGCACAAAGTCATAAGACCAGGCTAATATCTTTCCTTATAGAGCTGTGCTCATCTTAATAGTAAACACTTGCCAAGAAAGCCATCACTAAAAGTGCATGTATCCCCAGATGCGGGAAAACATCGCTGGTGTCATGATTTACAGCTTCCTAGAAGTAGAACTGCTAATGCTCAGGCCTCTGCAAAGAGCTTCTACCTCACGGGGAAACCTTATCTATTATCAAAAGCTGTCACAAGTGACAACTTTGCATCCTTAAGGTTGGCTATGGGGGACCACTATCTAAAGAAAGCCATAGGCTGGCAGCACTTGCTTATAGTCTTGAAACCATCCTCCTGATGGAACTGTGGACAGGGTAGAAGCTGGACTTCAGATCATCACACTCTGCATCAATCCTTCCATTGCCGGGCCCTGGTAGCTTGGACAAAGTCCATGCCTACCACTCTGCATTTCTCAGGAACCTCACTTAGCATTTTCCCATTGCTAAGTTTGACCCAGATGGATGAAACCCCTTTTATTCCTCTCCATTTGAGTCCTTTGCCACAGTGGGGCTGTTGCTTAGTTCCCAGCTGGCCACATTCTTCTTTTCAAGAACAAGTTCAGCCACTCCTTGTCTCCCTGTCTTCAAAATGGACTCTTCTAAATCAGCTTATGACATTGAGGAGAAAATAGAATAGAGGTCACTAGAGAGAATAAACAAATGGATGACAAGTAGAGAAGGAAGTCCAATGTTACACAGCACTAGGGTAACTAAAGTATACAATATATTACACATTCATGAACATATACATTATACATTGTATACATACACACCTCAGAATGAAAATTTGTATACATCAATTGAAAATTAATACAACATGAAAAGAAAATAACTACTTTGGATTTTGTTTTATTTTTTATTCTTTCAAAGATTTAATCATTGATTTTTAAAGGGGATATGAAGAGTAACTTAAGTAGGAAGACAGTATAGATCCATATGTTTGAAAATTAATCTTGTAAGAAAACAAAAAAGATAACGACTCTTTCAAAGACAGGTGAATAAGATGACTTTTAAAAACTGTACATATTATTTTCAATTTCCCTAACCATTGCTGTTTATTCTGAGTATGAGAATATATGTTTCAAGGAAGAAATTAAACTTTTTACATCTCAAAAATAAGTTTTACTAAAATACAAATGTCAACATGGGAGCAGCAATTGGAAACTGACAGGTGACAAGCTCTACGATGCCTTGCACATGTTTGCCTGGGCTATGCAATGCATATTTGGCAATTAGAGTTCTACTGAACCCTTATGGGCTCGTCTTTTCCCCTCATTTATTTATTGAATTGAGTATACAAAGTAATGGGTTTCATTATAGCACCGACTTACTTCTTTTTTGGGGTCTCCTATGTATCCAAACTTGGCCTGGAACCTGAGGCAACCCTCTTGCCTCAGTCTCCCAGGGCTGCAACTCTCCCCAGCTTATCAAGGTATTTTTAAATATATATGCAGTTCTATGCAATCTAGTTATATCCTTAAGTTATCCTTCATATCCACTTTAAAGGTCAACAATTAAATCTTTGAAAGAATAAAAAAAAAAAACAAGACAAAACAACAACAACAACAAAACAAAGTAGTGTTGCCCAGTTCTGTTAACCCAATTTCTTTACTTACAGTACTTCTAAACCCAGAGCATGTGTGGATGAAATCTGAGTCCCTTAGGAAGCAGAAACAGGTGAACAGAAGTCCTCACTAGCAGGGGCAACGAGGCGGCAGGAACTCACCATGGTGACAACTCAGAAGTAGACAGGATGACGACTTTTAAATGTCCCCACCTTTAAGAAGCCTTTCATGTCTAAATGCTAGCCATTTGTTTCCCTGTCTACTTGCCTTGCCTAATAGTCTCAGGTTGCATTATCTCTAGTAAGTGACTAATTTTTATTGTTGTTCTTCCAGTAATATAACAATGTAAGGATCATTTTCTGGTTTGTTCTCATCTAGAACCCATTGTACACCAGAGCACATGGCAGAGTGCCTATCAGTATCTCACAAATGAACAGCTGAATGCATGGGCAGCATTTTAGAATGCGGTTCTCAAGGTCTTTCCATCTTCTTATGTCATTGACTGGACACAACTCTACTGCACAGAGGCTATGTGGGGAAGAAGGGAGGGGTAAGCTGGCAGCAGGGAACGGGGGCATGATAACAGCATCTGCCTGCAGAATCCCATCCTTTAAAATACACACAGGACACCCTTTGTGTCCCTCTCTGCTTGTTAGGGACTATTAGGATATTGACCTTATACTTTTTGTCATGGGAATGCCAAAAGGCAGGCGGTCTTATGAACTGAGCCTGGTCTGAGGCATGTTTTAAAGCCAAAGGATCTCTAAAGATCTACAGTTATATGACAAAGGAGGTTTAAAACTAATTAGAAATACTGTGAATAGTAAAGTAACTACTGAACTAAGATGGATTATTACATGTTTTATCCCCGCTCTAGATAAAATATCTCTCAACATCTTTAGATGGATTTATTAATGAACAACTACTGTCAGAAAGTTGACACTGTAAGTAGTTAACAACTAGCTGTAAAGAGCAATGTTAATTTTACATTGTGAATCTGAGGAGAGCTTGGTCAGCCAGACATGGCTTCCATGAGGAATTGACTTAAAATGCAGCTGAGTTAGGAAGGAAAGAAATATTCTCCACTATTAGCCTTGAGAACCCAACCCCATAAAACAATGACCAGCAAGACAGCTGAGCATATAAAGAAAGGGCTTCCTTACAGGCCTAATGATAAGAGTTCAATCCTCAGCTCCCACAAGGTGGCAGGAGAGAACCAGATCTGGAAAGTTGTCCTCTGATCTCTGCACCATGATATGAGGCCTGATAGCACACGTGTACACACACATATACACATACACACAGCTAAAACAACAGCACACATGGCAAACAACTGTGGAGGCAAATTACCACATATGCAAAGGAAGAAACAGTAAAACTACCTGAACAGATATTTAACTTAAGAAGTCCACGAGACAGATAACTCATTCTTTCTAAACATTTACGTGTGTGTGTGTGTGTGTGTGTGTGTGTGCGCGCGCGCCGCGCGCACATGTGTACCCATGGAGGCCACAGGAAGGCAAAGGTCCTCTAGAGCTGAAGGTACAAACACCCAACCTGGTTGCTGGGAACAGAACTCAGGTGTTCTGGAACAGCAAGCAGCACGTGCTCTTACTCAACGGCCCCACTCTCCAGCCCTGAAAGAACTCACTTTAAACACTGCCTCTGAATGCAGCGTCTAAGGTGGGATCAGGGCTAGGGTCCATGGAGGAATGCAATAGTGTTTCTGAAACTCTGGGAAAAAACCAATCCTTCCTTTTCTATTATTTATTGTGAAGGCCATTTAAAAGGTTTTCTAGTTTAATCGGTGTGGTTCTGATTGTCTAGGATAAAAACTACAAATTATTCTAAAAGGAGAAGAGAGAATCTACCCAAATTATATAACTGCATGTTCTCCACAGTGATTACTTCCGATAGATTGGCAAGAACAACAAACTTAGAAGGTCAACCATGGACATCCAGACATTATGTTTTTCAAATCCTATCTCTGTTCCAGACTGTAGAAAACCTTCCCCAAAAGTCTCCACACAGCACCTGAGGAGCTGACCCACTCACCTGTCACCTTCATGGCTACTGTGCTTTCGGTGTCTGGAAATGGCATAAGGATTCCACGTTCTCCCCAGCCTTATCTAACCATTTGTATCTGCTATTCTTGAGAGCCTCACTCACTTTTGGAACACATGTTCGATGCAGTGCTGGAGCTTTAGGTCATGCCACTTAGCTTCTTCAGCAAGAATGTAAAGAAAGCTCACCACAGCAATAAAGTGGTGCAGCTTACAG
>JADRCD010177367.1:50000-52678 GCA_019843815.1 Montemys delectorum
AAGTCTAACGGCCTGCTAGCAGTATAACCTCATGCCTCACCTAAATTACTTCCTGTTCTTCTAAATACATTTGATAATGATTCTTTCATTTTTCTCATAAAACTGTAAGATTCTCTGTGAAACATAGGACTAATATCCACAGTTCTTTCAGTGTACGATAAAACAAACAGGTCATAAAAGCAATCATAAAGATGCCAGCCATTTTAAGCAGCTGATTTGAGTTATAAATTTACAGGCACGCTCTCACCCTCCTAATGTACTCCTGCCTCTTGTTGACTTAAATGGCTTCAAGACGAACTGAGTGTCTGATAATTGTAACTGAAGTCTGTGTACAGTCCTTAATTGTTCTTATAGCTTAAAATGCTTTAAAAATTGATTGATTGCTCTAATCGGAAAGAAAGACAGGAAGAAAACAATAAAGGCAGCTTGTTTCTTCTTTGACTCTCATATTTTAAATTATAGTGTTAGGAGAATAACATGAAATGAAACTTTCTATTAAAATATTTTTTTAAAACATACCATTACTTCATAATCTGGGCCCAGTAGGTTTTCCCATCTGGATTTCAGCTCATTTTCTGGAGAGCCTGGGACTTTCTCTGGATACACATCTACAAGAAAAAGAATGTCGAAGCTACTGTGAGCCAAACATACTTAACTAATAAATTCTTCAATAACAGCTCAGCTTCGGTAGGTAAAAGGGAAATGAGGTAAGAGGAAAATGTATTCATTTAAATCTACCTGGTAATGTAAATCAAAGTGACTTACACAACTAATAGAAAATGTAAAACCACCTGTGGCTTTTTTGTAAAGGGGCTTTGTTCAGGATGTTTTAAAGGGAAGGGGAAGTGATGAATTACAAGTGAAATTTTAATACATAGTTTCTACGTAGATATCCTATATGCCGGGCTTAGTTTTATTTGTAGGTCTTGCACAGATTTGATTTAAATGTTAATCTTTTCAGAGCAATACCATTCCGCCTCTTCATGGGGGCTGTAAATGTGTACAGAGCTATCACTGTAATCAACAAGATCACTAAACAGCACAGCCAGGTTCCCACGTGCCAGGACGGACAGAGACGCTGGCCAGCTAAAACCTCAGGTTTATCAGACAGAAGCTTGGTTTTACACCAGCCTTTTGCTACTGCTTAATCACAGGATATTTGTATCTTTACAGTGCTCCTGACCTAATGATGCCACTGTTGTTCAGGTGAGATCACTTTAAAAGTTAAGACAGATTTGAAGTGCCAGGCCTCTTCTGCATACGATCTTTACCAGACTCTCAGAGCAGCGAGCAGTCTGAAGAATATGTGACAGATAAAAGTCTAGGTACTAAAACTATCACCTACACCTACATCCACACCAATGGCAGCGGATGAAAAGGTCCCAGGCTGTTTTAAGTTAAGTTTCTCATGTCTGCTGTAAGACTGGACGTGTCCGTGAATACTCATCCCAAGTGACATAACCGTCAGCCTACAGTCAGAGGTAACATGCAGGCTCAGCCCTTTCAGCTTCAGAACCGCTCACTCTGGCTGCACAGAATACTTAATTACAAATTACAAATCATTAAGTTAAATAGGCTAGCCTCAGACTCAGAGACTAAGACTAATGCACACTAAAGAACTTAAATTACTCCACTTACAAAAGAACATTCAGGAAATAACTATGTTACCTGATATGCTAGATTATGTCTGGGGGCAGCTAATCAAAGATCTTATTAAAACAAGTACCAAAATCATTTGGGCAGTATGCGTTCCTTGGGAATATTTCCTTATGGAAGTATGAGTTCTTACCAGTTTCCTTTCTTGTTTTTAGTTTCTCAGTATTTGAGGTGAGGGAGACTTGGTGGGGAGGGGTATGTCCTACAAGCCACAGCACACATGTGGATGTCAGAAAACAACTTCTGTAGAGCTGGTCTTCTCCTTCTACCTCTGGGGGTTCTGGGAATAAACCTTGGGTTTCAAGCTCACATCGAGTACCTTTATCCATTATGCCATCTTTCCAACCCCATTACCAAAATCTTTAAAAGATTCAACAGTTTGCCTGTTCAGTTTCTTCCAGGTGTAGTTTCATATCTGCTTAATGACTCTGAACAAAATCTGTAATGCACTGAGAGAACTCTGTGCTTACAAACAGTAGTCCGAGGCAGAAGGCAGAAGGTTCATGGAAGTGAAGACACACTGCCGCTTCACCAACTCCCTTGGGGCTGTTTTTTTACCTTTCAGGCACACAATGAAAACACAGACAACTGAATGTTTAAAGCACGCTCACCATGCAGGTAAGACAGAAACTCACAAGGACACAACAGCCAGGAGAGGCGGGCATACTTGCAAACTGAAATTATACACATGCATGGAAAAACGCAGTGAAATTCATTTTAAAAACATGAGTACAATTCTGTGTCCACGTGGTGATGTACATGTTTAATCCCAGCACTGAGAAGGCGGCAGCAGCAGGCAGATCTCTTTGAGTTTGAAGCTAGCCTGGTCCGCATAGTAAGCTTCAGGTTGTCAGGGTTACATTGTGAAATTCCACTGGGGAGGGGGGTGAGGGGGGGAGGTGTGGGGAAAGGGGAAGAAAAGGGAAAAAAAAATACCTAAAGCACAGGGGAAGTGGAAGCAGGAGTGCTGCGAGTCCTAGGCTAGCCTGTGCTATATAGTACACAGCACAGGGGAAGTGGAG
>JADRCD010177367.1:52688-64342 GCA_019843815.1 Montemys delectorum
CCTAGGCTAGCCTGTGCTATATAGTACACAGCACAGGGGAAGTGGAGAGAGGAGTGCTGTGAGCCCTAGGCTAGCCTGAGCTATACAGTACACAACACAGGGGAAGTGGAAGCAGGAGTGCTATGAGTTCTGGGCTATCCTGAGCTATACAGTAACGTCTTTTCTCAAAAACAAACAAAACAATGACAACAGTAATGAGATAAAATACTTCTAAGATGATTTCTAATTTCAAGATTATTTGATTATTTGATTTTTACCTAGTAATCCTTTGATATTTATCTGAGCTTACTTAAATTCAAAGAGTAACAGTTCATTCCACTCTAGTGGATGCGAAGGGGTCAGGAGTTCCTAACCCTTTATCTTGAGTGAGACATTAAGACCTTCCTTCTGGCTACCTTTCTGGAACATGAATGTAATAAGTACTTCAAGAAGTTTCATTCAGCTGAGGACCTCTGTAGAAAGGACCAAGCTATAACCCTGTTTGCAGAAGACAGTCCCCATGACAACTGAAGTGAAAAAGTATCAAAGGCCAAATCTGGAAACAATTCAAAAATAGATATAAAGCAACCTAGTCATTTGATGCAATATATGAAAAAATCATGTTACTAACTTTCATGAAGAGGAAGCACACACACAAACAGACAGACAGATGATATAGATGATAGATAATATAGATGGATAGATAAAATATTTAGATTTAAATAAAATTTATATTTATTAAATACAATATATATTTATTTAAACTATTATTTAAGAATACTTCTTAATCTAAGTAAGAATGTGTAATGATTAAAATGCTATTAGTTATTACATATTAATAAATATGCATTTGAAACACAATTAAACAAAAATACATTTGGTACTCTAGTATCAAATATCTAAAGGCTGTTAGGATTATATTCAAAATATGAATTTTATTTAAATTTGGGGGGTGGAGTGTGAGGCTGGTGTCAGTACTAGGGATTGAACCTAAGGTTGGTGGTTCTACTAAGGATTGAACCTAGAGCCTCATCCATGCTAGGCCAGTACTCTACAATGACAGTACATGCCTAGAAAAATAGCCCCTCTTAAATTGCGTCCATCAGTTCTAAACTGCTTTTATACGGGTCGTTGGATGCTACCTGGTTGTTAGAATATTTATAACTTTACAAAGTTCCTCATGTAATATTGCCTTTATTGCATAGGTCTGAGTCTGATCCTGTGGATACCACACAATATTAACTATAGAGAAGAAATGGTTGTTAATAAACAAACAAGTTGGAGTACTCCAAAGTAAAGGCTTTGGGCCTACCTGGTTTTTCTAAGGCATGTACAGTGTCCAGTCTTTCTCCAATTTCCTCTGCTTCCACGCTCAAATTAGTTTCTGGTTTCAGGGATCCTGTTAGTTCTGGTACTGTAGGTGGTTCTGCAACAGTTTCTGAGATACAAATTGTGGCTTAAATCACTAGTCCTTTTGGGGGTGGGGACCACATCCAAAAGAGCTTACTTCACTCCCATTTGCCCTTCCCGGGACCTGGCTACACGTGATGCCTTTATACTAAAGTGTTCTTTGAGTAGTTAACCACAAAGATGGCTTGACAGTATTCAAAGAATAAGGAAGTACAGAAAATGAAAGTGAAAAGCAAGGTTGAACCACGACAAAACAGGGAAAGATGATTTACTATAGTCTTAGAAAGGAAAAGAAATAAGAAGGCAACAACCAGCAGGCTGTACGCTGTGCTGATATAGACAGGTATTAAGCAACAGAAATGCAAACAGGCTGGACCATCAAGCCCGTGTGAACAGCCACACAAGCAAGTTCAGAGACTGGGGGTGGGAGAACTTCTCTAGGTGCAGATTGTGCCCCCCTTTTCCTCAGCTGAAGCAAATAAAGTTCAGCAAAGTTGCCAGAAAATCACTAAGTGTCTCTTTAACGGAAGAAAGGCTGCACAAGCAACACGTCAGAGAGTTTCAGTATTTTTTTTAAATTCCCATCATTTGAAAAAAATTTTTTAAATTTTAATACATCATTTTTTAGTATGTACAAATGTTTTTGCTTTCATGCATGTATATACATCAAGTGTGGGACTTCTGACTTCAGAGGACAGAAAAAGGTGTCAAATCCCTTAAAACTAGAGTTATGAATGGTCATAAGCCATGATGTGTGTGTGTGTGTGTGTGTGTGTGTGCTGCAAACTGAATCTGGGTCCTCTGTAAAAACAGCAAGAGTCTTAATCACTGAGCCATCTCTCCAGCTCTTTGTAAAAGAATTTTTATTAAAAGTATAAGGTGTAGCCTGAGAGAAGATAACCCCCATCTGGGGCCACAGGGTCTAGGTAGGAACCAAGATAATCACCAGTCCGGCACTACTGAGGCAGAGAGCTAGCCTGAGACAACCACCAGTCCAGTGCCAGCAAGGCTCAGGCAAGTAGACCACACCCAAGATGACCCCTGCCTAGTACCACACTGCATGGGCAGGGAACAGCACTCCTGAGACCAGTTCTGAGACAAGCCCAGGCACAGAGACACCCTGGGTGCCACTAAGAGGAGCACATGTGGTAGAGAAATGGAAGAGAAAGAAAAACAGAAGGATGTGGGCACAATGAGGAGAGACAGACCAGAAAATCAAGTGTAGTGAGGGAAAGCCTAGTAAGAGTAGCCGGTGATGCACCTAAGACCATGGGACATCCCTGCCTGCACTACCACTGAGGGCCATGTTTTTCTGAGACCAGGCACACGCGACCTGGGTGCTGGTGTGCCTGCACACCCAGACTAGAGGGGGACTGCAGTGTCTTGCTGCATCTCTCGCCATCTCTCTGATGTAGGATTTCTCGAGAAATCTGGAAATCTTAAATATCTACAAAGTATTCATATTAGATATTACTACTACTTTTCTTGGTTATAATAATATTATTATTGCTTTAAAAACATCCTTATCCTTGGGATTGCTATACCACTCACTCTAAAATGATTCAAAAGAAATATGGGAAGATGGCAACTGTCAGATATAAGTAAAGGTGAGTGGGTGTTCATTCTGCTCTTTTCCTTTCTCTATATGCTTGCAATGTTTTAACAACAAAGAGCTCAAACATATAACCATTAATCTCCTGAGACGGTAACATGAGCCTTTAAAACCACTCACAGAGTATTTTTTAGATCATTAATCATCTGACACCATAAATAAATGCATACATAGCACTAGAATAAGAACCGTCTATCATTAATTGAAGCATTATTTATTTATAATACCAAGACAGGGACACAGCTTCAGTGAACACTTAGCATAAATACATAAATGAAATGCACATATACAAATAATAAATATTATTGATTCTTTAAAAGGAAGTCTAATAGGTTGCTAGGCACGGATGGTGCGGAGGATACTATGTGAAGTACAATTAGCTCAGGAGAGAAGGGCAAACACTGCATCACTCTACCCTTTGTGCTTTCTGCAGATTCAAACTCAAAGAAACAGTTAAATGACAGCTGCCAAGGAAGAGAGACTGAAGTTGGTGACTTGAAGTTTCAATCACAAAACAGGGAGGTTCTACAGATAGGCTAGTCAACAATATACACACAAAGCACCTGAGAACACTCAACAATTGTGAAGGGTAATCTTTTGTTTTGTTTTCTTTGGTTTGATTTGGTTTTTCAAAACAACACCTCTCTGCATAGCTCTGGCTGTCCAGGAATTCAATCTATAGACCAAGCTAGCCTCAAACTCTAGAGATCCACCTTCTTCTGCCTCCTGAGGGCTGGGACTAAAGGTATATGCCATCATGCCTAGCTTGGTTTCCTTTTTAAGACAGGGTCTCACTATGTAGCCCTTGCTGGTCTAGAACTTGCTATGTAGATAGTGGCCCACCTGCCTCTGAATGCTAAGATCAAAAGCATGGACCCCATACACAGTGTAAAGATTACTCTAGGCTGTCAATTTGATGGGATTTAGAATGACTAAGAAAGGAATCTCTAGCCAAGTGGTGGTGCCGCATGCATCCCAATACTAGGGAAGCATAAACAGGCAGATCTCTGTGAAGTCCACAGAGAAAACCCTTTACCAAAAACAAAACAAAACAAACCAAACAACAACAACAACAAGAACAACAAAAGAGAATAGAATCTCTGGCTATTCATCTAATGTGACTGACCCCATTTCTTCCTTTCTAAAACTGCTTCTTGGTGTGTATTGGTCACAGCAGTGAGAAAAGTAACTAATATATTTTTCTTTTGAGATTATTTTATTTTATGTGTATTAAATGATTTGACCGCATGTACTTAATGTGTGCTGTGGGCCTACTTGGTGCCTGGAGGTCAGAAAAGAACACTCTGATCCCTTGGAACTTGAGTTTGTTTACTTTTTGAGACAACACCTTACTATTTTACCCTGACTGGTCTGGAACTTGCTATGTAGACCAGGATGGACTTGAACTCAGAGATGTGCTGGGCTCTGTCTCCTGAGCGTTCAGATTAAAGATATGCATCACCATGCCTGGTAAAACTGGAGTTAGTAATAGTTTCTTTTCTAATGCCAATTAGAGGGTCTGGAGAGATGGCTCAGTAGTTTAAAGCACTCAGTGGCTGTTCTTCCAGAGGACTTGGGATTCACTTCTAGCTCTCACATGGCAACTTAAAATTGTCTGTAACTCCAGTTCCAAGAATCCGATGCCCTCTCTCTTCTGACCTCCATAGGCATCTGGCACATATGTGATGCACAGACAAACATGCAAACAAAAATACTCATACAAAGAAAATAAAAATATTTTTTTAATTATAAAATGCGAATCAGAGCTCCTGAGAAAGCAGAGGAACATGTACCATCAGAATGTTAATAACCCAGCAGTGTGACTGTGTGTCACTAAGGCCCAAATACTGTCCAGAAAGATGGCTCAGCTAGTCAAGGCACTTGCTGCCAAGGCTGGTGGCCTTAGTTCAATCTCCAGAACCAACATGGTGGAAAGGGAAAACTGTCTCCCCCAAAATGTGCTCTGATATTCAAAAAATTGTGTATTTTTCTGCAATGAAGATTTGTTATTTTATAACCTAACTGATAACAAACAGTATTTTTAATAAAAGTGTTCTTGGTAAAAATTTGTTTTATTTTCTCACCATACTTCAAAGGCAAACCAAAAGACAACTAGGGTAAAATTCATCATTAAAAGTAATCTGGGATCTGAAGCTTAAGAAATATCAAGGTATAAGACAAATGAAGGGTCTGAAATCAAAGAGTGATTTCTCTCTCCATTTAGAGAGCTGTGGGCTCACTAGGTCAGTGCTTGCTTCCTGTCAGTCGGGCCAGTGTCCTACAGCAGGCTGGGGAAAGGCCTCGGCCAGGCAGACAGCTGACTCACCTATCCACTGCTGCACTATACGAGATAAGCGCAGTTTCCTACTCAAACTCTCTGGCCAATCTCCAAATCTTGGCTGCTCTTCCAGAGCCAACTCCATGGAGAAGAGAGGGACAGGAGCATTAATTACCTCTGCTTGAAGACTGTTCAAATGGAGAAGCAGATAAAGATGGTTTCCTTCGAACAAGGGTCAGGTGCACCACCTGCCCTGCATTCCGCAAAACTTCAACAACATCCTGATTAGCAAAACCCTGAATATTCACACCATCCACCTACGAGATCAAGAGATAGAGCAGAGTTGCAAGTAAACTACCACCATTTTTGCTTTGCTTTGGTTTTTCAAAGAGGGTCTCACTATGTAGCGCAGAGAAGGCAACTCAGTAGCTAGCACAGGCTAACCTCAGATTCACAGTGTTTCTCCTGCCTCAGCCTCTTGGATTAGAGGTTGGGCTATCCACCATGTCCCTCAGCTACTCCAATTATTAATTCTGTAGTGCTGAATAAAATGGGGTAACTAATTTTACTCCCCAAATACTGCATATTAGACAAGAAAGTAGATTGAATAAGAAAAATTAGCTTTGCTGACAAACTTACATGTAAATTAAAAAATAAATTCGATCTTATGTTATATTCTTAAGTCATACATTTTAAGTATCAGCCTGACAGAGGCAAAGGGATTTAATTTATAATGATAGTCAAAATTTTAAAACTTTAAAAAGCTATAAAATCTAGTTAATAATTATACATTATTCTCAAAATATAAAAAAATTGATTACGAATATTGAAGTGCTATCCCTGTTGGTATTGTTCTGTGATATTCTCCCGTCACTGGGTCTTCTAGTGTTCTGAAAAGTGCATGTGCAAGAAGCCAGGCAGGCTGGACCATGCTTCCCATTTCCCCGAGCTTCCCTCAATCACGCAATACAGAATTCTACCGGCCTCCAGACCCTACAAACCATCAGAAGACATCTCCAAAGGCCGGGCTTCCTGAGATGGACTCTGCTCACCACCTAGTTCTGGGTAAGTCATTGTGCAGCGTGTGTATAATGTGAACAGATAGCAAAGCATGGAGTATTTACTACTAACAGGGTAGTTTTAACTAGCAAAAGGTTATATTCTCAAATACATAAAGTATTTCAATTTTTGGTGCACTCAAATTATTTTAAGTAAAAAAAGCAGCAAGAAGAACTGGTAAATAGATTCTCCACTATATTTAAAGTGGGTAAATAAATGCCCAGACTCTTAAAGGGTGTTTCCCAGGGGACATAAAACATCTTTCAGATACATTTCCATGCATACATTTATTTATTTAAGTAAACATACAATTTTTTTCTATAAATTAATGGACTATTTCTTGTTTGACTAGAAAAAAAACATGTAAAAGCCTAAGTCAATGTGATTTTACTGCACTAATAAAGTTGATATTTTGAAAACCCTATGAGCTAAGCAAGGTGGAGCACTTGAGAGCCAGGGGCAGGTGGGTCTCTGAATTCAAGGACAGCCTGGTCTACATGCGGAGTTCTAGACCAGCCAAGGCTACACAGAGAGACCCTCTCAAAATATATATAAAAACATAAACTAAAACAAACAAACAAATATTATAAAATTAAATTAAGGCATCCCATCTTCTTCTCTGGCATATCATAGAAGACAAACATTTATCTAACCTGTGACAAATGTACACTAGAAAGTCATTACTTACAGCCACAATTTTGTCATTCACTTGAATTTGGCCATTGTGGTACGCAGCGCTGCCTGGGATTATACTTTTCACATAAATCCCTGAAGCTTCCCCTGAAGGTGCATAGACACACAGAAAAAGGAAGAAAGCTAAAATTAGGACCTGATTACAAAATCCTATCAAGAGATTAATTAGCTAAAGAGGCTGAGTAGAGACTTCATAAATACTATTTTGAACACGTGCAGAGAAATTGATGGATTATTTCAAACTGTCACCATCACAAGTGACCTGAATTAAAAGTGAGTTGACTGATAACTACCCTTCTGGAAAAATAATCAGTGATGGAACCTCCAAGACTACATGTCTCTGTAAGATGGGCTCAGCAAGGCCAGGTGAACCCTGGTGGACCTCTGCTCACACTACTGCCGTCTCAGCAGAAGCGCGCATCATTTTTCATTAGCATCATGACAAGACTCACATGTATTCTTGTCTATATGTAGTTCAGTGCTCATGTATGTCATCCAGATAAAAAGAAAAGCACATGTGGTCTTTCAAAAAGCTAGAATTGGGGCAGGGAGATGGCCTAGCAATGTGAGTTCAATCACAGGAACACACATAACGGTGGGAAAAACCTACATCAAAAAGTGGCCCTCTGACCTCTACACGGGAAGTCTACATGCACAGCAACATTAAACAGTCCTCACACTGCAAAATTAAATATTTAATCGTAAATAGCTTCAAAAATGATAACCATTCAAAAAGTATATTCCCAAGAGAAAGAACTGTAAGAAAAGTTGAGAAATTAAAAAACTACCTCTTAATGATTATTATTAAGTTCCCACTGCCAGCATAACAACACACAACACATTCTGAATGACATCCCAGGTCTTCAATAACAGGAAAATATTTTTCAATATCATCTTCCACATTATTCCTTCTACAATGCCTGAAACCCAGTCCAACATTGCACCTATCGAGTGCTTTCCTGACTGAGTCTCACCTTGCATCTTCCCTATCTAATCCTCCTCCCTTCTCATTACCAGTTCTAATCCTTCTTCCTGAGTTTTCCTGTCAACGTCAATCTTTCATCTGCCATGCCAGGACAGCTGCTTGCTTCTCTACTAAAACATGCATTTTCAGTTATCTTTATGCAGTTAAAAGGTTCTTATAGTTTAATTACACTCTCTGAATAGACTTTTCAGTTTGTTTTGGGTTCTAAGATGAAGGTTCCCTGTGTCACCAGGATGGCCTCAAATTTGTGAGCTCAAGTGACCATCCACTCACTCAGCTGCTACAGTGACACTGCAGAAGCAGGCCAACCACTCCAGATCACCCCCCAGCATCAAATGTCCAACAATAAATGCAACAAAGTACAAGCTATTTGTATACATGGCTTTAAAACCTGCTGACATTTCAAATGTCTCATTTTTTAACTCACTTGCTCACCCTCCCCAAACACCCAGGCCGACACAGGTTCTGAGGGTGAAAGGGTTCCTTTCTGCACTCAGTAACAAAAACATTCCTTTGTCTCTTGTTCACTAACTTTCTCTCAGGCACTGGGACTGTGTTTAGGGACTCAGCCACAAGTCCTGCGACAAGGCAGAAGATAGGGATAACGACTCAACGTGTTTGGTGCAACATTAGTTTTTATGTTTATACTCAGTTTTTAGGGGACTTATTTAAATTCTTATCCTAAAAAGTCGTGGCTCATAGAAGAATTGGAGCTTTGAAGTTAGCTATTTCCTTAGGCTAAAGCAGAACTGAGCGGTCTGACATGAGTTTCCTTCAGGCCTGGGAATACTCCTAGTCTCTCCACCTGCTCCATGCTTGATGACAATTTCCTTTTAACCAATTAACTCTCTATACGTGCTACTTTTCAGAAAAACGAAACCACTTCATAACTAAATTTTCATGTAACTACCAAATATTTTGTAAAAGTTTACTTTTATTTAACCTAGTAATTCTTTGATAACCAAGAAAAAAAACAAGTGTTAAAGTTACTGCTAACTTTCAGGGAATGGCTGAAAAAAATTTATTCAGATACTTGAATCACGTATTCTTACACCAAATTCCCCTTATATAAAAGAAAAAAGGATTCTAATAAAATGTTTATTCTATCTTATTGTACTGGCTGGTTTTGTGTGTCACCTTGACACAAGATGGAGTTATCACAGAGAAAGGAGGCTCCCTTAAGGAGATGCCGCCATGAGATCCAGCTGTAAGGCATTTTCTCAATTAGTGATCAAGAGAGAAGGGCCCCTTGTAGGTGGTGCCATCCCTGGGCTGGAAGTCTTGGGTTCTATAAGAGAGCAGGCTGAGCAAGCCAGGGGAAGCAAGCCAGTAAGGAACATCCCTCTATGGCGTCTGCATCAGCTCCTGCTTCCTGACCTGCTTGAGTTCCAGTCCTGACTTCCTCTGGTGATCAACAGCCATGTGAAAGTGCAAGCTGTATAAACCCTTTCCTCCCCAACTTGCTTCTTGGTCATGATGCTTGTGCAGGAATAGAAGACCTGACTAAGATACTTACTTTTTTCATAATTAAACACAAAATAAGGGCGGTGGTGGCGCATGCCTTTAATCCCAGCACTTGGGAGGCAGACGCAGGCCAATTTCTTAGTTCAAGGCCAGCCTGGTCTACAGAGTGAGTTCCAGGACAGCCAGAGCTATACAGAGAAACCCTGTCTCAAAAAAACAAAAAAATAAAAAAATAAAAAATAAAAAAATAAAAAAAAAAAAACCCAAAACTAAAAAACACAAAACAAACATTTTGATCATTCACAATATACAGCATATGCAGTGTTCAACTTACTTTATCCCAGACTTACTACTGTATAATATGGTAATAGTCACACAGCTTTCAACACAGAACTACTTCAGAAGCAAAGGAAAGAGAAGAGCAAATGATACAAATGGACTATGTATTAAATTCCTTTGGTATTGACTATAAAGCCAGCTGTTAAACCACTGAGACAAAATGTGGCTCTAATCACTGGAAAGTAACTGCTTGCTATTATAGATTCATGGTTTTATTGTGAGTTTTAAATTAAAGTCTGCAGGTACTTAATTTTATTATGTAGAAACCTTAACATCCTTTATAATTATCTCAAAGATGAAGTAGAAATGATTCATTTACCTGGATGAGCTGTTCCAACATAGCCAACAATTCTAATCCCAAGACTCTGTCCATCTTTTTTAACAAGTTCAACATTGTAAGTTTCAAAAAGAGAACTGTCCTGTAGGGAAATAACACAGGTATGATTACATTTTCAGTTGCATACCTCTATAGATAGTCAATCTGTGCAGCCAGCTTGCCAAGTTTTTTCTGTGACAAACTGAATTTTAAGACGGTTCCCATGATTCCTGATCCCTGGACCTACCCCTGTGCTTATAAAATTACATGACAAAGGAGAGATCATTCAAGTGAGCCTAATCTAATACAGAACCCTACTAAAAGCAGAGTTTTCCCCTGCTGGTAACAGAAAGGCCAAGGAAAAACATTTTAAACAGAGGAGATCAACTTGTAGTTTAAAGGTAGAGGTGGAGTGGTCAGACAAAAAAGAGGGGAACGAAGGGACCATAAGGGTCCTCTGAGAGATGGTCTAGTTGGAGGCCAACAAAGAAAAGGTCATCTTTCCTACAGCACAGAACTACATTCTTCCACCACACTGAACAGGCTCATGAGCTCAGATGTGAAGAACAGAGCCCAGAAGAACCAACAGCTTCACTTACCCTTACAAGAAGCTAAGCAGAAAACCCAGCTCAGGACCATGCTGAATTCTGAACTACAGGATTGCAAACTAACCAAAGGTACTGCTTCAGCTGCTAATGTATAACAACGTGTAACATAACACTAGAAAATTAATACAGCCATTTTGAAAAACCTCAAACTGTATTTCCTGAAAGACTCATAAGCCTAACATATATATACATATACATATACATATATACATATATATACACACACAGACAGACACACACATGATACTTTTTCAATTCAAAGCATCAGCACCAGAAGCTAAACAATAGAGTGCAGTCCCATATATCACAGAGCCTTATGGCCCTTCAATGGATGAGATGACTTCAGTGAGGTAGAGTAATGTAGGGAACACAAATTAGTTATCACTACAACCTGGAGAAATTAAACAAAGTAGCTATTTTTCTATCCTAGGTAGAAAACTCTCATTCAACTGGCTCCCAGTAGGGACAAGCAAATAATTTTTCAGAAGACCTAGGTGCTATCTCTGAAGATAAATGTTAGCTTTACATTTGTTACTAACAGAGACTTTCCCTTCCTGCTTTTATTCATGGGGAAGAGAAGACAGGGAGGGAGAATGGGAAGATGGTTCAGTCAGCAACATCACTGCTATGCAAGTGTGAGGAACAAAGTTCATAACCCTAGTGCCAGACTATAAGCCAGGCATGGTAGCATATACCAGGAATCTCAGCTCTAGGGAGACAGACACAGGATCCCAGGGGAGTGCCGGCCATCCATTCTGGTTGGCTCTCAACTCTGTGAGAGATTCTGTTTCAAAAATAAGGTAGAGAGTGACAGAGGAAGACAATGATGTCTGCTTCAAGGCACATATCTCTCTCTCTCTCTCTCTCTCTCTCTCACACACACACACACACACACACACACACACACACAC
>JADRCD010177368.1:0-12535 GCA_019843815.1 Montemys delectorum
GGGGAATAAAACATTGAGTTCCAGGGAACACATGACTAATTTTGAGTTAAGGAAAACTGAGGGTGTCTGTTTCAGGGGGAGCTGTCCCCAAAGATCGGCAACTGCAAGCATTAGTCATCGAGGCCTGGAAAATACATTCTGTAGTTCATCTAGTACATTTTGCCCGAAAGATACAATCTATGACAGTCATTCTTACCCATGAAGCTGCGGCATGCCTCCCAGTGACACATCTACAGTTAAGTCTAGCCAAGTCTCACTGACTCACCAGGCTCTCTATGCCTTTCTCTGGATCGCACCCAGTGAAGGCACAGGCTGGCCCCATCGTTCGTGTAGTCGTACAGTTTAGTCTGTAGGCAGGGCAGCAAGCCCTACTTCTGCCTATAGGATCAAATGAAAGGAAGGAGGACATTGACTATAATACCAAAATCCTGTTGACAATGTTAACCATCATGGCTAGCTACAGCGGGCTCTTTGGGTATGACTAAGCTTGTCTTCATCCTCTCCTTTTGGTTTTTAAATATCTTCTTGCTTTTGTTATTGTTTTTGTGTTTGTTTTTGGTTTTTGCTTTGTTGTTGTTGTTGTTGTTGTTGTTGTTTGGTTTTTTTTGAGACAGAGTTTCTCTGTGTAGCCCTGGCTGTCCTGGAACTCACTTTGTAAACCAGGCTGACCTCAAACTCAGAAATCCGCCTGCCTCTGCCTCCCAAGTGCTGGGATTAAAGGCGTGCGTGCGCCACCACCGCCCGGCTCGTGTTTGTTTTTGAGACCAGGTATGCTGGTATGGAACTCGCTTATTCTCCCTCTGCTTCCCAAGTACCAGGACTACAGACAAACGCCACAACCAATTCCAGCTACTTTCTCTCTTCTTGGTATTTGGAAATCCCAGGTACTTCAAGGCAAGTTGTGTGCACGGATGTGTGGGCAGAGGGAGAGTTAGAAACATTCTAAAGAATGCCAACTCCTCCTGGTCCTGCCAGTCTGCTGAGGACACCAGTTCAAACCACTTCTATTGTGAGGACTTTCTTCTTTAGCCAAGTGGCATGAATGTTTCTTAAGAACAAATTATTTTTAAAGAAAATTTAATTTCCATTCAAAGATAATAAGTCCCCAAACACTAACTCTTGAGGGAGAAACAAAGGAGTTAAGGAAGTAGCTCAAGATAATGAAAATCTTGTCTTGGAGACAGGACCACATTTAAATTGCAACTCACACAGGCTGCTCTGCTCTCCCTACTTGCATTTCTTTACACAGCTGAAAGCATGGCTCTGCTGTGTCCTGTATAACTTGCCTTGAACCCTCTAGCCAGGAGAAGCTACTTGACACCAAGGAGTTTTGGATCTATAAGCATGAGCGGCTGCTCCTTGCGTCATGAATGTTGTAAATCCCAGGAGAAAGGAGCCAGAACCTCGATCATTTAATCCTTTATCATATTCCCCTGAGCACTGGAAATACCAGCCATCTGTTCATATCAGGGGCAGGAGAGTCACTAATAAAACACAAGACACCCAAGAAAATGTGTGTCCAACAAACAACAAATCACTTGTGTGTGTGAGGTCCTTGAAATGTGTTGGGTATATTTTAACTTGGAAATTTTGTTATTGCAATTTCACAGAGTACTGTGCTCCTCTTTACTAAATATAAAACAACAAACTTCAGTGTAAATGGTCTCTGAGGAGCTCTACCTGAGATTCATATGAAAACAGGCAATGCACTAACGAAGCAGGGATCTATGGTGTACCTATGCCTACTGTGCAGCATGGTTATATTCAGGCTACTCATAGCAGGGGGCAGCCCATTCTTTTCACGCTCTTACTAGACACTTGAGCTCATAAATTAACATGTCTGTACTGGTATAGAAACTCTTTCCAAGCTACGCATTCCTAACTTACTAAAAAACAAACCATATGGCTACACGCTCCACCAGGCATATGAAAGGAACCCCAGAGAAGTACAGGAGCCACTGGCCAAAAGGCCTTTTCTAAAACCATCATGGACTTAAGGTATCCTTTCCAGAAAGGACGTATCGGTATCTTGTCTTTAAAAATGTGCTCATCTCCTTCCATTTACCTCCAAGGATTCCCAGGGAAGGGGGGAGAGGGGGGATTCAGAGTGCCACCTAAGTCCTGAGTTTTAAGGATCAGTTGTCTGAAAAGGATGAGCCCTGAGCAGCTCCTATGAGGAAAGACAAGCTGCCACATTGGTCCTATGTCTTCTTACCTCCTGATTCTCCATCCTGGCTCTGCAAACATGAGTTACCATCTCTTCTACTTGAGCAGTTTGAGAACCCCGACTCTTCAGTTCAGTTACACAGCCATTTCTAGAAAGAAAAACCTGTTAAGAAAGAGGGTTAGGCTTTTAGCAGAAGCACCGTACAGTCCCTCATTGAGTAGAAGCAGCATGGTCATTTCAATGCCCTTCACACCAGAGTTGGTCCTTTCCCATTCAAGTTGTTGTATACAAAGGCTACAAACTCACTTTCTGGGGTTGTGATAGTGAAGCACCCCAGCCTGATGCTCACAGTCAACCTCGTGCTTCTGCAGCTGGAAGCCTTTATCCAACACAAGCGGGAATTGGCCCTCACTGTGAGACTACATCTACATCCTGGCTTCTGCTGCTTTGCTGACTGCCTCTGACTCCCGTGGCTGCGGAAGTCCACCTTTATGGTATCGTAGTATACTCTCGTATGCATGTCTGACTTGATACTACTCTTGCTTAGCAGGGTGCCAGCCATCTTGAGTTAAGGTATGGGATACAACTCTCAGTTTATCTTAATCACCTCTGCGGAGATGCTATTTCCAGAGAAGGTCACATTCAGAGAAACCAGGGCTTACACGAATCTTGGGGCATCCAAGGCAACTCTGAATACGTCCCCTCTAGTGACTGATCAAAGATTCACCTGTTAGCCCAGAAGGTCCTTGGTCAAGTGACTATTTCCCTTCCATTTCTGTTCTGTAGGGGACTAACTTTCTCCTCTCCTACCAGCCTCAAACCAGATTATGTATCAGACATCCTGAATGGCCCCTCCAGGACAGGTTGGAGCACAATCCTTTGCCCTGGCTCTAATGTCTGCTCTAAGCCATGCTGCCTGCATCCTTTCAACACTCTACCTCGGCCACCAGTAATCCATAGCCCCATAATTAACTGAGCACCAAGGACCCTTCTTGGCCTACACTTTAAAGTTTCTCCTTCGGTAAGTGTCTCTTCAGAGGGGATATTCAGCTCAAGTTCTTTAATCATTTTTCCTTAAGGAAAAGCTGCCAGTCATAGATGGAGATGGAGGAAGTGCCTGGCGATGATTAGGTGAACCCTCTGTCTAAAGGGGTCAGACTGGGGTTCCTCCCCAGATGGCATTTAAAACAGGAAGCGTGACAGCTTAAAAGCATCCCAGGAGAGCAGGTGTGGAGGTGGAAAGGGAAAACGAGCTCAGGGTCAGGGGCCCTCCGCACTATTGAAGGCAACGCCCCCATCTTTATCAAGGATTCCAATTGAGATCTGAGGTTTTACAGAATTGACTGTGTGTCCTGGAACAACACGCTTAATTTCTCAGAACCTCCCTTCTACTTTTAAAGTAGGTCTAGATCTCTGTCTCACCGGTGTGCTCAGTAATTAAACACAGAAAGCCACTCCACCTAGTTACCCATTCTAAGAGAAAGAGGTTCTTGGTAACTATCAATTCTTCCCCTGGAGTCTTTTAAACACAATCTTCCACCTCGGTACAGGCAGCACCGTGTAAGGGACTTTGCATAAAGGCAGTTTTTAGGTGTAGTCAAGAACTTAGAAGCCAGCCATAGGACACTCAGAGCCCTCTCCAAAGGGTTCAGGTACTACGCGTGATGAGGATCAAGCATCCTGTGGGACTTTTTCAGTGTCGGGTAAGAGCTGAGGCTCTAGGGGAACTAGCACTGGAAACGGACGACACTAGGTGGCGCTGCTCAGCAAAGAAGCCCGAGGCGGCTGCCTGCTAGATACCTGTCCAAAATGAAGCAGTGTCTGGGTGGGGGAAAGAAAGGATGTTCCTGCAAGATCTCTTACCCAGGAACCCAGTCCCCATCAATTCATAACTCATTTTATCCTTCTCATTATCAATTGCTGGGTTGTACACCATCTTGTATATTTTAAATCTCACATTACTATCACACACACACACACACACACACACACACACATTTTGATGGTAGGACACGCACACATTTAACTCTTTTTTCTTAATTAGAATGAGATGTGAAGAGCTGGTCACAAAGAAACTAAATCAGCCTTGTGATTCTTGCCCAGGAGACTTCAGTGATTTCAGTGAAGCACCGTTGCGAAGGGATGATGCACAAACGAAATTCAAGAGCTCGCTTTTAAAAATAAATCGGCTTCTGATGAAATTCAACACACCGCACTCGGCGGAGCAGGGATTCCACTTCTAGACGAGTGTTGGCATCATTATCCACAAGTCTCTGCAGTGCTCAAAGCAGCTCTGCTCAAACTGGCCTCAGTAGGGATGGGACCACAGCCCAGGAAGCTCTTCATGTAACAGTGAGGACTGAGCCTGAGGCCATGGGAAAAGCTGGATGTTGAAGTGCTCCTAACCCCAGTACCACAGGAGGCAGAGACAGTTAGATCTCCCGGGGAAGCCAGCCCAGTCTTATCAGGGAGCATCAGGCCAATGAAGGAACCGTTCTCAAAAGAAAGAAAAGAGGGGTGTGTGTGTGAATGCCTTCTTAGGAAGGCAAAGGAAAGGAGGGAGGGGAGGAGGGAGGAAGGGAAGGAGAGAGGAAAGAAGGAAGAAAGGACAGAACACTGGCCCACACTCACATATGCATCCATGGCACGCACACATGGACACAACTTATAGGGAGTTAAATTTGCTAATAATGGAAGTAACTGTGAGCAATAAAGTGGTATGCATAGCAGCATGGTATTGGGCTCCATGAGAGGAGTCTGGTACAAAAGAGGAAATTTTCTGGAATAGCTCTGCTTAAGTGGGAGTAGCCACCCATGTGTGGAGATGTGGAAATATTCACAGAGCTGAAACGGTTAGGTTTATAGCAGAGCTAAGTTTGCAAATGGCTTGCCTACTCTGCTCACATCCTTCAAGAAGATCCCTCCCGTTACGTTTTTTCCTCCGATGTGAAGAACACGGCCTCTTTGTAGCATCTGTCCCTCCTGCCTAATTTTTTTTTGTTTTGTTTTGAATAATTAGCTAAATACTTCATTAGTTGTGTTTTAAGTGCTTAGGCTTCCATCTAATGAATTGTCCAAATCCCCGTCATCGGGCCTTCGTTTCAGTCATTAGAACCTTAATTGTCAAGCAGCTGAAATGATGCCTATTGTTTATTCTAATTGCTATTAGGAAGATGCACCAGAATTATTTGTAATTTATTAGTCACATAAAAATAATGGGGAATGAATAAAGCTCTTTGCCCTGCAGTGATTTTCAAGGTGCAGGAGGAGCATGTTTAAGCGCAGCTGTTCTTGGCAGCTCTGTCTCCACCCAGAGTTGTCCTTTTCCTACCTGGTAGGACACATGAGGTCCTCACAGGTCACTTACTATGGCTCCACTTGAGACTCTTGGTCATCATCACTATACCCTCACACTGATTGAAGTAATGCTTATTATCCACTCCTGATGTCACAGTGCTAAGCATAGGCATACAGGTTACCTATTGTATTCAAGGTCAGGGCCAGGGACCAGGACTGTGGTGCATATCATCCAGAACTTTGGGGGAACTGAGAAAATAGCTCAGTCAGTAAGATATCTGCCTTGCAAGCAGGAGAACCTGAATTCACCCATACCCACTTTTAAAAATAACAAAACCGAGTGTGGAGATGTATGCTTATAATTCAAGCACTTGGGATTTGGAGACTGGCAGATCCCTGGAGTTCTCTGGCCAGCCAGTCTAGTCTACTTGCTAATTTTGAGGCTAGCTAGAAAGACTGTTGAAAGTTAAAATGTGGAAGAGGAAGATAGCAGGTAAGGAATGACACTTAAAGTTGTCCTCTGGTCTACACATGCAGAAGCACACATATGTATGTGTACTTGCACACACAAGAACACACACACAAGAAGTTGTGCCCAACATCAGGGCACAGGAGGTGCATAAAACAAGATGCCTGTCTGAACAGACTAGTGGGAGTCAATCTCCAAACCATAGACCCCAGAGCAAGATCTAAAGCGGGTACAGACAGAAGATGCAAGTCCATTTCCGTATGTCTAGCCTAACACTATTCCCCAGGGAAGACCTACTTCCATTCCATCTACATCATTGCCGAGGCTAACAGTGCCCACCAAGATTTTTCTTTGGGAAAACTGAGTTGCTATCAAGAGCAAGCTTTCACATCCCTCTGTTTCACATCTAAAGCTGAAAAATGAAAACAGACCCTTGACTTACAAGGGCTTTCCATCCCAGCTGAGGAGTAGGGCACAATTAAGAAACCTAGTTCCCTTCCCCAACCCCACTTTCACCCCGACCCCTATTTGCCCTTCCCTTGAGGTCCTTATAGACTCGGCATGGGTGTGTCCTAGGCATGTGCCCTAAGAGCGGCAAGCCTTACATTACTTTTCATCAAGTTATGACAAATGGTGCCAGCTCTCCCAGATACAAGTGCATTCATACCCCCATGCTTTCTTGATTTGATTAATTATTTATAAACTATTCTTGTATGAAGACCAGGTCTAGGACTCCCACAGTTTAGAATTATCAACCCAGCCATGGTGGCCCACACCTGGAATCCCAGCACTTGGGATGGCGACATAGGAAGATCTCGACTCTCAGAGCCTATGCTGATGCCATAACAAGAATTTGTCTCCAAATAACTTGATTAAAAATATATCACCCTAATAACTTACTGTGGTAATATGCTCTGCTTCCCCATCCACAAAGGAGGGTAATAAAGGTTCCCACTGGGCCACCAATATGCCCCAGTGAATAAAGGCACTTGCTACTAAGACTGATGAATTCAGTATAATCTCCTGGGACCCATATGGTGGAAGGACCATATGAGAGAAGGAAAAGACCAACTCCCACATGTTGTCTTCTGACCCTTATGTATGTACTGTGGCCCAAGCACATGCACACACACACACATACACATACACTATAAAGAAATAAGTAGATAAACTAATAAAACTTTATTACATTTTCATTATTTTTAAATTTTTCTTTTCTTTTCTTTTCTTTTTTTTTGGGGGGGGGAGGGGAGACAGGGTTTCTCTGTATAGCCCTGGCTGTCCTGGTCACTTTGTAGACCAGGCTGACTTCGCGAACTCAGAAATCCACCTGCCTCTGCCTCCCATGTGCTGGGATTAAAGGGGTGTGCCCCCACTGCCCCAGCTAAATTTTTCATACAATATATTTTGATCCTATTCTTTCCCTCACCCAAGTCCTTCCAAACCCTCCCCACCTCCAATGCTAGAACCTTCTTAGAATATGTATACATGCAAAACGAATTTAAATGGAGTTACCAACCATGGTGACTTGAATGAGAATAGCTCCCATAGACTCAGATGTTTGAGTAGTTGGTCCCCAGTTTGAGAAGGATTGGGAGGCAAGGCTTTTTGAAGGAGGTAGGCTTTCGGCACACTATGCCCACTGCATGCTTTGTTCCTTGCTTGCTATTAGAGATGTGAGCTCTCAGCTCTGCTCTGAGCATCTGCTCCCTGTTACCTCTGCTCTGCTCTGATGGACTCCAAGCCTCTGGATGATCACAGAATAATAGGACATTTTAAAAAGTCTAAATCTCTAGAATTTTTTCCCTAGTGGTGGGGATCAAAGAGAGGACCTTGAACTGTTGGGCAAAGGCTCTATAATCGAAGTTATAGAGTTATAATTCCCTGCTTTCAGATTAAATGGAAAATAATAAAAGAAGCCATGAGTATTTCTGTGAATGCAAGACATGCTTCCTCTTTTGGGTTTCCTTCAAGCTTGTTGTATAGAGCTGCCTGCTCCTTTATTGGTGGGGGGGCAAGTTAACTCTCCAATCAATTTCCACTGAAATCAGCTATGTAGCACTCAAGACACTACAGTGAGAACTTTCTGCACACACTGAACTTCTTCCCCAGACACAGCCCCAGACACGGCCTACTTCAGATGGTTTCCTTTTGGGCTTAGATGCAAAATGTTTATGTGCATCACTCTTGACTACATTGAAACCTAATAGATAACAACAAGCATGTAAATTTTTTGTTTTGTTTTGAGACAGAGTCACATGTATCCCAGGCTGGTACTGAACTCACCATGTAGTTGATGGTGATCTTACGCTTTTGGATCCCCCTGCCTTTACCTCTCAAGTACTAGAATAATGGGCATGCATGGCCACAGGTTGTTTGTTCAATTCTGGGTTTTAAACCCTGGGCTTCCTGCATGCAAAGCTAGCACTCTTAGTAACTGAGCTACAACCTCAGCAGAACTGTTTATGCTGAGATGGTATTGCAACTAGGTAAACTTATTTCTCAGCTTAGGTTGTAGGTGGGTATATCCACAACACTAAGCTGTAGCTAGGAGACAGATACTGACATTTTGGGGGTTGACTATGAGAATTCTATTGTGTAAGTGTAAAGAGAGGTTCTGATGCTAAGGTCCTGATCTCCAATTGGTTCTTGATTTGTCAGTAAAGAAAGCTGTGGGAAAATTGCTGGACAAAAGGTAGACGTGGGACTTCTACATCCCTGAAGGCAGACAGAGGGGTGTGAGGAAGGGGAGGGAGTTTTTGCCATGCTTTGGAATGAAGACAACACAGCAGTCATGTAAGGTCTCCAGAGGAGCTGGGGACTATGACACTACTACAGGTGAGTGGTCATGGGTGTTTGGCCAGGGCCAGATGGGATTAGCCACTGACCTTTAGGGCAGATAGAAGAGACTGATAAGGGCACAATTTTCCAGGTGGGAGATAGTAGTGCCCAGCAATTGTGCCAAAAAGGCAAATTGTAAAAGAACAAACTGTGTGTGTGTGTGTGTGTGTGTGTGTGTGTGTGTGTGTGTGTGTGTGTTATCCAAAGATTCAAGAGAGGCTGGGAGGGGGCTGGTAGTGGTCCACTTCCTGGAGTAAAGGTGGTAGTGGAAACACTACATGCAACATACCAAGAAAGTTCATTTGGTCCTTCTATCATTTCTGTTTCTTGTCTGGAAGGAAGATGTAATTCGAGAATTTTAACAGTTATCTTGGATTATGAAGGAACACAGAGAATGACATAGGTCTTAGATGAAGTTCCTACTGTTGCCAAGAGACACTATGACCATGGCATCTTTTACAAAAGAAAACATTTAATTAGGGCTGGCTTACAGGATCAGAGGTTTTGTCCACTATTAATCATGGTGGGAAGCATGGGGACTTGTAAGCAGACATGGTACTGGAGAAGGAGCTGAGAGTTCCACATTGGGATTGGCAAACAACAGGAAGAGAGAGTAAGCCATTAGGCCTGGCTTTTGAAACCTCAAGCCCACCACCAGTGAAACAATTCCTCCCAAAGGGCACACAACAAGGCTACACCTCTAACGATGCCATTCCCTATGAATAAAAATGGGCATTTTCATTCAGACTACCACAAGAGGCAAGGACAAAGGACTCAGAACAAATAAATGAGAGAAACCCTGTTCCTCTCCTGCACTCAAGGAGTTGCCACACCAGCTCTGTGGAAGTTTTATCTCTTATATGGCTTGAAATGTGTGAGGGCTTGAAGCACCACCTCTGGAGGTTAATTCCATGTAAAAGAAGGAGGGAGTTACAGAAAGCACACATCCAGGAAACCAGGGCAATGTAGGAACATTTCTCCAGAGAAGTTGAGTCCAATGTCATGCTCCAGATTGCTAGACCCAGCCTCAAGATAGCACAGAAGGGCATGTTCTCCATGTTCTCCAAAGGAAAGAAGAGTCCAAGGGCCAAAGAGAAGGAACCATCACCAGCTATGGTCATGCAAGCGAACTTCATCGAAACAGTTATAGGCACTGCCCCGGCTTTAAGGAAACAATGACTTCGAACAGCCTCTCCAGCTGCAGACAGGAAGACAACACAACAAGATCCAGCAAAGCATATGGAGTCCAGCTGGAACGCAGATAAGGCCTTGGGTAGCCTGAACCCAAGAGGGAGCAAGGTCCTGCAGGTAGGGGGGGTGGTGAAAGGAGACGAGATTCGCTGTGAGTGGCAACTGACCGGCTGATAGAATGTGCTAGGCAAGTGACAGAGTTTGCTGGCTTGAACCAGAATCAGGACAAGGAAATCAGCTCAGGTTAGCTCATCCTGTGTTTGGGACCCCTCGGATCATGGCCATCTTATTTCTTATGTAGAGAAGCTTTGTATCAGTGCCTGGGAGTGTATGAGCGTGCTAGTCTGGGCCCAGCTATCCCTTCTGAATACATTCAGAAAAGCCCTCTCTCCATAAGGCTGACATCACATGAGAGATTAACATCCAATGAGAATTAATTTGCCGAGAAATCTTCCAGAGTTCCCTGTGAAAGTGAGAAGCAGCAGCAGGTGAATTTTCCATTAAACAAGTGCATGACAGAGACCTTACAGGAAAACAATCCCAGCCCTTGTCCAGTCCAAAATGCTTGCTTCTCAAACGGCAATGTCAGCTTAAGAAGCGATTCTGAGGTTTATTGTGTGAAGACCTCTGCACCCAAATAAGCAACATCAGTATAAAGAGAAAGGACCATGCTACAAAGAAGCATCTAATTGAATACCAAGTGCTGTTCCAACTGTGCCAGCCAACAGGCTGTGCACATGCAGTTACAGTGCCGGCCACAAGAGGGCAGTCTAACACGTTCATGCCAGAAGCACAGCTGCAGGAAGGTGAGCCTAAGGCTTGGAAATGACCAACGCTCACACTCTCTGCCTGGGAATTCTCTCAATGGAGAAAAAGTACACGAAGTACAAGCGAGTCCACATCTATACCTGACACAAAGCTCTAAGAGAGGACGTGACATTTATTTAAATCTACAAGTAGAACTAAGTTATGATGGAGCTACGGATAGAAAAGGTAGACTATAAACTATTTTTATTCAAAAGATTAAGGCTTAATAAACACCAAACAGGAAACACAGGCCGAGGTATGGATGCACAGTGTGCCGAAAAAGGAACCACTCAAAAGAACTTAATTTTCATGCAATTCCTGTGGGGTTTGCTTCTGTTTTGGTTTTGATCAGGCAGAATTTCTAGGAAGATGTGATTGCGATTTATATAACTTTAAAAGGCTACACAAGTGAGGAGCAATAGACAGCATGAACAAACCAGCTCCTCTGCCTGAGGTAAACAACAAAATAAGTCTGTATTTCAGATAGATAATAAAATCAAGAGCAGAGTTTTTAAATGAGAAGTGGGGAATGGGAGAGGAAATTAGAACTTTCTAGGAAACTTGGAAAATGCAGAATTGACCTCAGAAGAGGCAGAAGACACAAACAATAAGAAGAATAAAAATGGAGAAATCAGTAGTGACTGTGAGATTTATGAATGAGTGACCTTCCTATGACAGAGAACATGTAATTTATTAAAAGAATGGTTTTGTGCCAGGCAGCCTAGTGCAGAATTTAATCCCTGCTCTCTAGAGGCAGAGGCTGGTGGATTTCTGTGAGTTCAAGGGTTAGCCTGGTCTTCTTATTGGGTTCCTGGGCCAGCCATGGCTATATACAGAGGAAAAAAACAACTTCGGCAATGATGATGATGTTTACTTAAGTGATTTTGTCAAGCATTGATGGGGACCTAGAACTGATCCCTAGCACCAAAATAAAGGAGCATTTTTTAAAAAAGTGAGATTGAGAAAACTAGGTATATGTGAATTCAGTTGTGTAGGGTGTGAAGATTAAGTTGCACAGTATGACTGATTTGTGATGTTAACAGTCTGGTGGGGCCTGGAGAGAGCATTGTGGAGCTTAATGCTGTGGTTCTAGAACCAGACTCCCTGGCCTTGAACCCCAGCTCCAGTGCTTTGTAGCTAGCTGTGTGCGGCTGTCAGCCGCTTCCGTAGTTTCTCTTTGTGTGCCTCAATTTCCTCATCAGTAAGTTAGTAGCAACATAGAATTTATACAAGTAGAAAGAAGAGGATGAGTCATAGCAAGCACACGAGAACAGTATCTAATCATGTTAGATGCCTACAAAATATTGCACATGGTGATCTTTGATCCATGCAGCTGCTGCTCGGAGTCCAGAGGGGCTCAAGCACATCCCCAAATCAGCAGATGGTACAGACTCTTATTAAAAATGGTGTCATGCTTGGGTGGAACCAGCACAATCCTCCTGGATGCTTTCAGTTGGGCTCAATTTGGATATAATGTCAAATACAAGGTGATGGACACTGCTGGGTACGTAGTTGTTATTGCATCTGGATCGGGGACTAATGATGAGAACATGGCCCGTACCTGCTTAGTACCACCATTTTTTTTTTAATTTTTGTTTGTTTTGGGGGTTTTCTGTTTTGTTTTAGTTTTTATTCCTCCTGTTTCTTTGGCTAAACCCATGGATACAGAGGGGGCCACCTATGTTCATCCGCTTGCCCCACAAACAAAACAAAAAGAAACAAACAAAAAACTCTAATGATGCCTACAAAAGCACTTCAAGCAG
>JADRCD010177369.1:19988-32313 GCA_019843815.1 Montemys delectorum
CTCAGTGCTGAGGTCTCTGATTGTTCCAGGACTCAGAGTAGACAAGGTTGGCCACTGAGTCCCAGGGATCTGCTTGTCTCTGCCTTCTCAGTGCTGAGACCACCATGACTAGTCTTCCTTTAAACACTGGTTGCTGGTGTCAAGCTCAGGCTCCATACATGCATGGCAAGCACTTTATACTGAGGCAAGTTACCAGTCTTTTAAGATACTGGTCTGCCTCTCTCTGTGGGTTCTGTGCTGGGGATCCAATGAATATTGGATATTTGAAGTGTGCTGGTTGAGAAAGAATCATTCTTAATTGAGGATGTGGCCACTGTTAGCTTTCCATGAATGACCCTACACCCATGTGCCAATGTGCTGCACTTACTAACCCAGTGGGTTAATTAACAACACCAAAAAGACATAAAGTTGAAGGGATAGCAGAGTTGAAAAAGAACAATGAAGGAGACATATAATTATGTTTCATTGTATGAATGCATAAAATTCTAAAAATAAAGAAAAATATGCTACTATAGCTGACATGTACTATGAAGTTAGCCTACAACAGTTGCATCTGTACTGAGTGTATATATTTCTCCTTGCCCTCATTCATTAAGCAATACACAGATCTTCAAAGCATTTCAAAATTTAGCTGTTCAAATACCTAGAACTGACTTATAATTTGAGGGCTATACGTTGGTTTCATGCAAATGCTACACAACTTTGAATAAGGGCCATAATCAACCTTGGATTTTATCCACAGGAAGCACTGAAACCAATTCACCACAGATGCTAAGAGAGGACATGTACACTCACTGCTCCCCTACACGTGTCAGACAGATATGCTCTATAATGTCTGGGACTCGTTTTCCCTATCACTACCTTGAGGCATCAATAGAAGACCATGTCTGGACAGTAGGGCTCACACAGGTTGCTATAAGTGCAAAGGTTTCACCTGTAATGGTTAGAAGCTGGATCTAGAATAGTCCCTCCTCAAGCCCTATGCTGGGTAGTGCTTTGCCTTTCTGGGAACAGTCCAAGGCCCATCTGTAGAATGTATCCTACCTAGTCAAGCCTTGACTATCAAGCCAGGTTCCCACGAGAATGTTCTGTCCACTTCCTTTACAAAAGCAGGAGAGACATGTTGACTGCTCTCATAAATGCAATGTACAGGCTCCAGGTTCATGAAAACCCGGCTTTCCCTCCAAAACTATGTGAAGTGTGAGTGGGGGTCCATGCCTCCTTTGTGATGCTGGACCCTGCTGACTCACCTCTAATCTCTCCATTCTTGCTCCCATATACCACAGGTCATGTTTCACTAACCACCAGACTTCTCAAACCACTCTCCTTTTATCTTCATGAAATATTTGTGTAACTGATTTGCATATTCATCACATTGATTCTGCAATTGAATGAAGGTCATAGAGGGTAAGATCCCCTCCCTGCTCCCATTTCTGGGCATCTCTCAGCCTCTGGAACAATGCTAAGTCAAGGAGCAAAGTTCTTTTCTTAGTCAGTATTCTACTGCTATGAAGAGACACCATGACCATGGCAATTCTTATAAAAATAAAGGATTTAGCAGGTCTGTCTGGGCTGGTGTTCAGAGCAGACCTTGGGCGCAAGCTCTGCAGCCAGTCCCACAACACCCAGAGGAAGCTCCACTCCCAGGCGCTCTGACACACCCAGGATCAGAGGTGAGGAGGAACCAACATCTGTCCCAACACTGGAAGCAACTGGGACCAGCAGGACCAGGCACACAGGAACTCCACCAGCCCAGTGTCTTGAGTTCCTTCCAGTCTGTCTGGGCTGGTGTCCAGAGTAGACCTTGGGCACAAGCTCTGCAGCCAGTCTGACAACACCCAGAGGAAGCTCCACTGCCAGGCACTCTGACATACCCAGGATCAGAGGTGAGGAGGAACCAACATCTTTGCAGCCAGTCCCACAACACCCAGAGGAAGCTCTACTCCCTGGTGCTCTAACACCCAGGATTAGAGGTGAGGAGGAACTAACATCTGTCCCAACACTGGGAGTAACTGGGACCAGTGGGACCAGGCACACGGGAACTATACCAACCCAGTGACTCGGGTTCCTTCCGGTCTGTCTGGGCTGGTGTCCAGAGCAGACATTGGGTGCAAGCTCTGCAGCCAGTCCCACAACACCCAGAGTAAGCTCCACTCCCAGGTGACCTAACAAGCCCAGGATCCCAGGATCCCAGAATCATAGGATCATAGACACAGCTTGACTCTGAGGAGTTCTGACATAACCAGGATCACAGGAAGGACAGGCTCCAGTCAGATTTAGCAAGGGCAGGTAGCACTAGAGATATCCAGATGGTGGGGGGCAAGCATAAGAAAATAAACAACACAAACCAAGGTCACTTGGCATCATCAGAACCTAATTCTCCCACCATAGCAAGTCCTGGACACACCATTACACCGGAAAAGCAAGATTCAGATATAAAATCACTTCTCATGGTGATGATACAGGACTTTAAGAAAGACATAAATAGCACCCTCAAAGAAATGCAAGAGAACACAGATAAACAGCGAGAAGCTCTTCAAGAGGAAACACAAAAATCCCTTAAATATCTCCAGGAAAACACAATCAAACAGGTGAAAGAAATGAGCAAAACCATCTAGAATCTAAAAATGGAAATAGAAACAATAAAGAAAGCAGAAAGAGAGACAACCCTGGCCATACAAAACCTAGGAAAGAAATCAGGAATCATAGATGCAAACATCACCAACAGAATACAAGAGATAGAAGAGAGAATCTCAGGGGCAGAAGACACCATAGAAAACATTGACACAACAGTCAAAGAAAATGCAAAAAGCAAAAAGCTCCTAACCCAAAACATCCAGGAAATCCAGGACTCAATGAGAAGACCAAATCTAAGGATAATAGGTATAGAAGAGAGTGAAGATTCCCAATGTAATGGGCCAGCAAATATCTTCAACAAAATTATAGAAGAAAACTTCCCTATCCTAAAGAAAGAGATGCCCATGAACATACAAGAAGCCTACAGAACTTCAAATAGACTGGACCAGAAAAGAAATTACTCCTGACACATAATAATAAAAACACCAAATGAACTAAACAAAAAAAGAATTTTAAAAGCAGTAAGGGAAAAAAGGTCAAGTAACACATAAAGGCAGGCCTATCAGAATTACACCAGACTTCTCACCAGAGACTATGAAAGCTAGAAGATCCTGGGCAGATGTCATACAGACCCTACAAGAACACAAATGCCAGCCCAGGCTACTGTACCCAGAAAAACTCTCAATTACCATAGGTGGAGAAAACAAGATATTCCATGACAAAACAAAATTTACACAATATCTTTCCACAAATCCAGCCCTACAAAGGATAATAGATGGAAAACATCAACATAAGGAGCAAAACTACACCCCAGAAGAAGCAAGAAGATAATCTTTCAACAAATCCACACAAACCTAATTCCACCTCTTACAACAAAAACAACAGGAAGTGACAATTACTTTTTCTTAATATATTAATATGAAAATTAATACTACCAATATATCCTAATCGATTGAAATCCAAAATATGAGGAATTAGAAATTTATTGATTGCCATTCAGTGGTCTTTCTAATTTGGTAATTGGAGAACTAGTTCTAACATTGTACAATCGATATTCACTTTCAGCTTGTTTGTGACAGTGTCTTGCTGTGTACAACATAAGGGTCTTGAAATCTTGCTTCTTCTATTTCAGCCTCTCTATTAGTAGTATTGTTTATTTCATGTCTTTACACTATACTATGGTTTTCAGAACAGCTTATATATTTCAAAAGTATTTATATACCCCAAAGAAACATAGATCATTAACTAGGGAGGTTGCTTGTAAGAGAACAACAAAGAGTGAGACTAAATGCTTTGCCTGACGTTTGTAACTCTTGTATCAAGGTTGAAGAAGAGGACTTTATAAGTTACTCTTTCTTTGAGATGAATGCTTTTCCAAATTATCACAGCCAATGAACCAGATTCTTACCCACACCTAATGTCTGTGCCACCCTCCAAGCAGAACCATTGTTCATTGAAACAGTTGGTGAATGACTTTATGGATAGACCATCTTAATACCTACACCATTTCTTAAATGAATGTAACCTGTTCTCTGTGGGCTGAGAATAGTCACTCACTCAAGTCAAATAGCTTTGACCATAGCAGGAAGTCTGTATCCAAAAATTGAGCCTACAATTCATTTCTTGTTGCAGCAGAACTATCAACTCTCAGCTTAGCTACTAGGGAGGTAAAATCCTTTGGTGATGTGAGGGTCATTGAAGTATAGCCTTATTACAATGAAATCCAATGTCTAAAAATTGTTCTTATTTTGGGCTTGTACCACAGTAAGAGCCAAGATTTTAAACTCTACTAAATACAAAACAAACAAAAAGACTTTATATATTTATGTTGATTTAGGAAAACACCAGTAGTGATGTATTATTTTGAAGTATGCAGTTAGCATGTTTGAAATTATTTAAAATTTATATTGAGAACAATGTATTTTCACTATTGCTGTAGATGAGCATCTACATAAGACTGTTAAATTGATTGTTGTTTTATATCAAACAACTTTTATAATATTTATTTGTATTCTTATAATATTTTATAAATTTTAAGGAATATGACAAAAAAGATATTGTAGGTATTGAATGGGAGGTCTCTGGGAGGAGTGGGGGTACAAAAGGGAAACAAGAATGTGATTTAATTCTATTTACTTAAAATATGTTTTTAAATGTTAATAAATTCAGATAAATTGAAATCATGTAACTTTTCTCATCATAATGCAATAAAAGTTTAAAAAATAAAATAAAGGATTTAATTAAGACTTGTTTACAGTTCCAGAGGTTTAGTCCATTATCTTCATGGCAGGAAGCATGGCAGCATGCAGGCACACATGATAACTGAGAGTTCTATATCCAGATTTGAAGGAAGTAGGAAGAGAGAGACAACAGGCTAGTCTTGAGCTTTTGAAATCACAAAGAAGACCCTACCAAAACACTTCCTTCAACAAGGCCATGCCTTTTAATCCCTCTCAAATAGTGTCACTTCCTAATGTTAAGCATTCAAATATATGCTTTGAAAAGCATTCAAAGCCTGTGGAAGTCATTTCTATTCAAACAACCATAGTTTCATAACAAACATGAGGAGGCAATGAAAAAGCAGATGGATAGGTAGATTAGTGGATGAATGTACAGAATAATGGATATGTAGAAAATAGCTGGATGAATGGATGAGTGGCTGGATGGGTGGATGGATGGATAAGTAGATGGATGGATGGATGGATGGATGGATGGATGGATGGATATATGGATGAGTGGATTGATGAATGGATGGATGACTAGATGAATAAGTGGATGGATGGATAGATAGAGGGATTAGTGGGTAGGTAGGTAGATAGATGAATAGGTGAATGAAAGGATAGATGAATCTGTGGATAGTGGATTAATCAGAGGACCACTTGGCAGTCTCTGCAAGCAATTAGCTATCCAAGTGAATTTATTGATCCCTGGGTCATCATACTTTTCTGTCTGGCATATGACCAGTCACTGGTGTTATTCTGGGCAATTGGTATTACTACGTATAGAGGCTAAGGCTATAGGATATAGGATCCATCTCTCACAGAAGCAGTCATGGTGGGGCATCCTGGCCTACACATACTGAGTGAAAAGATCTGCAGGGATGTCATAGGAAAAGAAGGTGTGCTGAGTTTCAAGGACCCTAACCTGTTATACACCTACTAGAAGAGGTGTAGCTCTAGCAGATCTTCCCATCATAGAGTTCTGGGTCTAGTGAAGCTTTAGAGGCCTATGGCCAAGAGTGACCTTGTCAGTAAATGCATACGAACTTGATAACCTGCAGGGTTTGAATTCTAAGGATGGTAGTACCTAGCAGAGGTAGTGCTGGCAGCTGCTGTGGGTTCTTTTAAGGGCCACATTTCCACACACACCCAAAAGCCAGGGGCTCTATTCTTGCAGGCGTACTATTTTTCTCATGCTCTGTGATCCTCCGAAGTCAAAGCAAGTTCATTGTGTACCTTGTGCTTGCCTGCAACTTCTATGACCTTGCCTGGCCACAGTTGTCTGACTTTCCTCTGAAACAGCTGGAACTGGCTAGAGCATCAGAGCTGAGGAAGAGAACTTTGTTGTCTCCTATAGCGAGGATCTGTCTGATCCTGCCAGGTTCAAGTTATTTGACTTAATAGGACACTCTCCAGTTCCATCCATTTTCCTATAAATGATACTATTTTGTTCTTCTTATGGTTGAATATGATTCTGCTGTGCATGTAGACTGAACTCTCTTCATCCATTCATATGTTGATGGCTCCATACCTTGACTATTGGATAGTGCTGCAATAAATGCGATACACAGATGCCTCTGTGGCTTGTGCCTTCAAAGCATAAATGGGGCTATACATGAAGATGAAGAGGATGGAGGAGGAAGGCAGGAAGGACAAAGGAATAAAAGGGAGCAAGCTATAAGTGCGTGTGTGCGAGTGTATGCATTAAAATGTCATAATGCATCATTATGTATACAAAATTAAAATATTTCAAAAGGATGGGAGAGCTGGCCAATAAAAAAAGCAATCTGCAGTGGGTGGGTGGGAGATGTGGATGTGGATCCCCTCTGCCTCTCCCTATTCTACCTCTTGGGGCTGAGAGGTAGGAGTTGCCTTCTGCCTCCAGGGTTCTCTGGTCCTCTTGGAGGGACAATGAGGCTATAAAGGAAAACAATAACATTCTCCTTTGACAGCAGCTAATGGGGAGGGACTGATGCCACCTGAGGGAACCCTGAGGCAGATAGGCCCCAAAGAATTCAGGTGCTAGGAACTTTGAGAATTATTTACCTGAGGATTTTTCTATGCATTTCCAAGGAAGCAAAGTTGTGGGGTAACTGTTTCTTTCCTAATGTGGCAATTCCATGTTTGTTCTCTGGGGCTGTCCTGCAGCAGCCTGGCCCACACTATCCACTCGAAAGGTTAGCAGCATTGGGAGGACAGAATGATAAAGAGATAAGCAGCTGCTCAGAGCATCAAAGTCACCTGAAGCTGCCATAAGTCACATCTGGTATGAGAATTCAAGAGTGCTAAGTATATTCCAGGACCCTTAAGACAGTTTAAAGCATCCTACAATATCACTGACTCCCCAAGACAGCCCAAGACATCCAAGATACACAGAATGGCTCAGGATACTTCTGGGTACCTCAAGACAGTTCAGAATGAGCCACAGCCAACAGTACCAGCTAAACATCCTTCAACTGCAAACTGACCATGTTGCAGCTCCAAACCCATGCCTGTCTCCCTCAAACTGAAGGGCTCCTTGGTCACCTCCCATTCTCTGAACTCTCTCTGTGACAGGCAAGGTTCCAGGTCATACATGTGCCACTGGGTATCTTCCTCCCATATGCATCCCCTCTGAAACTCATGGTCCCTACCAGCATGACTAGGATTGGGAGGTGGCTGGCTCCTGGTGGTTAGGCAAAAGGCTGCTTGCTGAGAGCTGAGTGGTGACTGCTGTTTGCTGCCTGCTGTCTTTGTCCTAGCTTGTGAGAGCATGTACTGTCATCTCAGAGGTTCCTCACTGTCTTCCCAGAGGGAAGGATTCAGGCCCTCAGTGACCCAGATCCTGACAACCAGTAAGCAGCTGTGCTGCCTGCTGCCTTGTCCTTGTCATAGCACATGTGGAGCTGTCCAGAGAAGGATGCCCCTTCTGTTCTGAGCTCCTCATCCAGGACACAGGGGTGCTTGGGTGACTCTATACTATGCCAGGTCTACTCAGAGTGGGGAGACACTCTGACACTAGAAACATACACAGGAGAAAAACAAAAAACAAAAATAAAACCTGTGCCCAGCTGAGAAGCTGAATCTGAATACAACCATTGAGCCAGAGTCACCAGATGGCCTCACATGGTGTTAGATGACTTCTGACAGTATGAGTGTTTCTGAATGAGGAATTGTGACAGCTCCTTTCTGTCTGGTGCTAGGTCAGAGTCCATGTTGCAGGGTATCTACTCTTCTGGGTGTTAATCTGTGTGTGTATGTGTCTGTCTGTGTGCATGTGTGCATGCACATGTTTATGTATGTTTTCTGTTCTTCTGTGGTAACATCAGAGCCTATGATCCCCAAATTCTGGAGTAGGAAAGTTTGGTTTCATAAGTTCCGTCTTCCAAAATAATGCACTATTTTGCAGCTCCTTCAATAAGGGACTCAGTTTCTTCTTGTTCCACCTTCTGCTCAGAATCTGGTGTCGCTGATGTGCTTGACTTTTGACTGATCTATGTGAGAGTGCAGCTTCTCATCTCTGCTGTAGCCCATATTTTGCACTGAATGATATTAAACGAACAGGAGGTGTTGGGAAGTTAACATCCTGGACAGCCATGGGTTCACTAACAGACTGAGAATGAATCCAAGGTCCACCAAACCTTTCTTCCTTTCCTTTCTACCCCAGCACGCTACCACAAACCAGGCTACAGCAGCTTGTTTTGCTCTGTGCATCATGAATGGATATGAAGAAGGAGATTACAAGGTATATTCAGCAGCAAAACCCTGATCTGAGATGGCAGAGCAAATATCAGAAGGAGCAGGAGTAAGGATTTTGGAATTGGGAATTCAGAGCAGTGGTGACTGATGTGTTAATAAGCCTTAGCTTACTTGCAGCAGCTAAGAGGTCTAAAACTCAAAGAGAGACGCATCAGGAACAAGGGAGCAACATGTACAGAAAGGAATGCAAGCACATAGTAGAAACTAAAACCACAGAAATGGCAACAGCAATGCCAACCACAATGGGCTCTGCCTTCAGTTGGGTCATAAGCAGATGGCATAGTTGAGGGGGAAAAATCTTTAAGCTTGAGGACATCTCAATAGAAGCCTTCAAAACTAAAAAGAAAGGGGGGGGGCACAAAGACTGCCCAATAGAACAGGATATTCAGGGACTGTTAAGGTCCAAATGCTTGTAATGGGAATGGCAGGGCAGAGGAAGGAACAAAAGACAAGTTTGAAATGATGAGTGTTAAGGTTCACCAGAATTAGGAACAGGTGCCACAGCACAGATCCAGGGATCTCAAAGTGCATTAAGCAGACTATTATTCCCACCCCCAAATACTCAAACCCTTTTAGTTAGGCACAGCATAATCTAACTTCATAAAATCAAAGCTTTTTTTTTAATCTTGAAAGGATTCAGCATGTAAACCACATTATCTAAAAAAAAATGTTTAAAAACCACATCTACCTTCTCCTCAGAAGCCACGCAAGTGAGAGCAGACTAGAGTGAAATATTTAAAGTGTTAGAAAAGAAAACAACAACCCCGAATTCTAAGCTTTGCAAAATTATCTTTCAAAAGCACGGAAGGAAAACATTTTAAGAATTTATACTGGTCCCACACACTTCCTAACTCATATTAGAGGACCAGCATGTCTAGATAGCAAAGCTAGTTAAAGACACTGGAATAAAATACAACCACAGACCAATATTTTTATGAATACACAACAAAATACTAGCCAACAATTTTAGTCAGCATGTTAAAATAACTACACCCTCTGATCAGGAGGGATTTATATCTGGGATTCTGTGGTGGTCCTGACTGTGAAAATAAATTGGTTACTGTAGCATCCTTAAACAAAATCATGTGATCAACTCAAATTATTCAGAAAAGGGATTTGATGAAATTCAAGCTTCATCCATAATAAAGACACTCAAAATCACAGATTAGAAGGAAATTTCAGCATAATAAAACCACATATGCCTGATTTGGGATTTCCATTGTTGTGAAGAGATACCATGACCAAGGTAAGTCTTAAAAATGACAAAATTTAACTGCAGCTGACTTACAGGTTCAGAGGTTCAGTCCATTCTCACCAAGGTGGGAGCATGGTAGTATCAAGGCAGGCATGATGCTGGAGGAACTGAGAGTTCTATATCTTGTTCTGAAAGCAAATAGGAGAAGACTGGCTCATGGGCCGCTAGGAGGAGGCATAAAGCCCACCCACAGAGTGACATATTTCCTCCAATAAGGTCACACGTACTACAACAAGGCCACACCTCCTAATAGTGCCATTTCCTGGTCCAAGCATATTCAGACCATCACAATATATGTGAAACCTTCAAGAATAACATGTTCAGTGTTAAAAAACTGAATGCTTGTCTCAATCATCAGCCACAGAAAAGGCTTGCTTTAACTCTTTTGTTCAGCACAGTACTGGAAGGCCAAGCCAAAGAAAAATTAGGCAAGAAAAATAAGTCGAAGGTAGTAAGCTAAGAGAGGTCTACCCAGAAAATGGGGTTAAAGAAACTATGTCTCGTGTGCAAAAGAATGAACTGGGGACCCTCTCTGCCAATATACAAAATTAACTAAGAATGGTCTTTGAGATCTAAGTGTAAGACTTAACACATCAAAATTCTTAGAAGAAGAAGATGTAATACAAAAGCATCCCAGCATTGAGAGTGTGGTGGATTTTTGAACAGGATACCAGTGACATCAGCAACAAGGGAAGAGAGGCAAACTGGACTTCAGGAAAACATTTACAACTTATACTTCCTAATATAAGTAGAATAAAATGACAAAGAGAAAGATGGGGAAATCACATATCTTATGAGATCAACATACAGACTATACAGATTCCTGAAACTCAACAATGAACAAATTGATGTCCACTATTATTCTGCTAAATGGACATAGTATTAAATTACCTCCTAACAACATATAAGCTTCTATTTATAGCAGATGGTTATTAACAGAAAGACCCACAATTGGCCAGAAAATAGGAGACAGCAGAATGCTCAGCCCCAGATGGAACATATGTACTGCACTCTCTCCTCTCAAGGCCCAGGGATCCTTGTAGAAGAGGTTGTAAAGGATGGATATTCTTGGTTGTCTACATCACTACATCTAGATTCAAGTAAATCTGAAGTGGCTGTGTACACCTGTGAGGGATTTTTTTTCTATAAATAAAATCATTTGATGCAGAAAGACCCACTTTTAATATGTATCCTTTTAGATGAATAGATACACCGTTAATGCAGATCTTTTGAGGCAAGAAGCTCCATATTTAATTGAGGGCACATCTTCTTCTGGCAGCCTATATAAAGGACTGGAAGAAGAAAGTCTGATCATCTCCATTGACATTAGAGCCTGCATTTGTTGGGAATCTGGCATATACTGGAAGATCAGCTGAGACATGTAGCTATGTGGACTGAACAACTATTGGATTCTTGTAATTTCCTTTGAGACACAGCCATTGTTGAACTAGCTGGACCACAGGCTATAAGCACTCTAATACATTCCATATATAGTGATCCTATTGGATCTGTTCCTTAGAGAACCCCAACTAATACAAGGTGGAAAAAAGTGTAAGAGTCAGTGGTGATGGAGACAGCAGGGATGCTGCTCATGTGAGCTCACACTGGCCTTGACAATATGCACAAACCCTGAATAAACTTAAGCCAGACCAAATCACAGCATGGAGATGGGAATTGGGCATGAAATCCCACCCATAGCAGTAGAGCTATAGACTACTGCTTGTGGTTGGGAAAGGAAGGGAATAAGCTGACCACACATCCAAATACAAAAGAAAACATAGTTAAGTGGGTAAAGAAAAGGAACATGGAACAAGGAAGAGTAGGGGTATGAATACGATCAAAACACATTATATAAAACTCTCAAAGAATTAATAAAATTAGACAGAAAAAATCAAAGGCTTGAATAGATGTTTCTCCAGAAAAATTTACAAGAGTCTACTCAGCACACACCAATTAGAATACACCTTAAAACAGACTGCAGTAAGTGCCGGTGAAGATGTGAGGACTTTGAAATGCTTGTTCTCTGACAGTAGGGATATAAAATTTGGCAGCCACTGTGCAAAACAGTATGGAAGCTTCTCAAAAAATAAGAATGGAATTAATTATCATGCATCCAGAAAGCCCACTTCTGAATTATACCTAAACAGACTGAAAGGTGAGTTCTGGAGAAATGCTCACACACACTCTTGCCATGCTAGTGTTATTCACAACAGTATAAACATGGCAGCTACTGGAGTGCCCATCAATAGACAAATAGGTGAAATGTGCAAGGGTTGTTGATGTCAGGGGACGTCACTCGGCTTGAAGAAGGAAGGACATATAACACAGTACAAATGGGACCTGGAAGACACAATAAATGGTATAAGCCAGTTACAAAATGACAGATTCTGAATGATACTATTTACATGGAGTATGGAGAAGCCAGATTCATAGTAGATGAATCATGTGGATGATAGAAAAAAGGTAGTTAGATTGGTATAAAATGGAAGGATAGATAGATAGATAGATAGATAGATAGATAGATAGATAGATAGAT
>JADRCD010177370.1:8796-55486 GCA_019843815.1 Montemys delectorum
ATCTATCTATCTATCTATCTATCTATCTATCTATCTATCTATCTATCAGGCTGACCTTGAAACCCTTCTGCCTCTGCCAAGTGCTGGGATCTACAGATGTATATACCACCACACCTAGCTACCTCCAGATGGTTTAGAATACATAGTATGATATAAATCCTATGCAAATCACTATTACATTGTATTGTTCTGGGAATAATGAAAGTTTAAAAAAGTCTGTGTATTTACTTTTACAGAGGCAAGCTTCAAACTTACTAAGTAGCAGAATGGCTGGCCTTGAACTTCTGATCCTTCGGCCTCCACTTCTTTTTTTTTTTTTTTTTTTGTTTTTGTTTTTTGTTTTTGTTTTTTGTTTTTGTTTTTTGAGATAGGGTTTCTCTGTAGCCCCGGCTGTCCTGGAACTCACACTGTAGACCAGGCTGGCCTTGAACTCAGAAATCCACCTGCCTCTGCCTCCCAAGTGCTGGGATCAAAGGTGTGTGCCACCACTGCCCGGCAAAAAATGCAAATCCTACCGGTGTGCACCACCACAACCGGCCGGCCTCCACTTCTTAAGGTCAGGAATAGTAGACAGGAATAATATGTATGGCTGTCAGTGCAGACCCTTATGTGAATGTAGGGTTGATACTACGTATGTGATCTGTGAAGTTTCTCCACTCTGCCATGGCTGACACGTAGTATGTATGACTAAAGGACTGTGATGGTGTGCTAGGGCCTGCTAAAGAATAGTGTGATGTGATTGGTGGTGAAATTACAAGTAATTCTACAATTAAAATTCTTCAGTAGAAGGGGAAGGGCTAAATTCGTCAGGTTAGTTGAGGTCCATCAAGCCGTTCATTAGGGTGAAGCAGATCAGGGCCTTGCTGTAAGTTAGCTTGCCAACCATGGTTTTTTGTTTAAAAAATATTGTGCCTCTGCAGTTAGTTGTAGAACCCATGAATAAAGAGAGCTGACTGTATTTTAGGTCTTTTTCTCTGAAATCTAGACCTAGATATGGAAATGCTGAGTCAACATGTATTTTATGTATATGTATACATATTTTAAAGGAACTGCCAAATAGTTTTTCCAAAGTGGTTGCACTTTGTCCTTAAAAGCTTTATGGTTTAAAGGGAAACCACGTTATTTCCTCCTTGGGCTCACTGAGTACCTATTAAAGGGGTTCCCACTCACGCTTTTTCTTCACAGTGGGACTCACTGTGTAGCTCAGGCTGACCTCAAAATCACAATTGGGTTCTGCCTCAGCCTACCACACCTGTCTTAGTGGCTTTCTCTCTCTCCCACTCCCACTCCCTCTTCTTCTTCCTCCTCCTCTTTGTGGTTATAGATCTTAAAGGTAGGTCAGGCAAGTGTTCTCCCAAGTCACACCTCCACAGCATTTTCTTCTTCAGTTTTTTGGTTTGTTTGTTTTCATTTTTCAAGATGGGGTTTCTCTGTGTAGCCCTGGCTGTCCTGGAACTCACTCTGTAGAGCAAGCTGGCCTCAGACTCAGAGATCTGCCTGCTTCTGCCTCCCAAGTGCTGGGTTTAAAGGCGTGCGCCATCACCACCTGGCTCCATTTCCTTTTTAAGTTTAGTTGGCACCCTGTTGACCCCTCAGGAACCTGTGCAGCAACACAAGTACCTCCTCTAGCCCACGGCTCTCTCTTTTTTTTTTTAACTTTTAAAATTTTGAGACAGGGTCTCATTAAGCGGCTCAGGCTGATCTTGAACTCAGTCTATAGTAAAGGCAAACTTAATTTTCCATCCTGCTTCCTCAGCCTCCCAAGGTATCCTTATAATCCCATACCAGTTGTATAAACCTGCACCATCAGGCCCAGCTATATAAGGGATTTCTTTCTTTTTCTTTTTAAAATACAATATAAAAGTATTTAAAGGTATTTTTATTTATTGACTTAGTGTGTTCATGTGTGTGTGATCAACATGTACCCAATGTTTACCACTCTAGTAGGCTGTATGAAACTGGGAGAGTGGAATGTAAAAATGAGACAGACTAAAATCTCACGCAATAACCAACTTTGAGTATCAGGCAATTTGTATTTGGAGGGTTAAGAAGAGTCACATGAATAAGATGTTCAATCACAAGGACAAACTACATGTGGCAAAACATGTTTCTGTAGAGGCACATGACCAACAACAGCTGAAGTAAACGCACCCCCATCTGCTATGCCTGGGAGGAGCATGAAACATCCCAAGAACAATCCCGTGTTCTGTAGAAACTGAGGTCCCAAGACTCATGGCTTATGTTCTTGGAGTTCTGTCACAAGCACTCAGAATTTCCCTGCAAGACTCCATTTCCAGACTGTGTTCTGACACTGTGGAGCCCACACAGAAGTCAGAGGACAACCTGTGGGAGCTGGTTCTCTCCTTTATGAGGTTGGCTGTGGCTATTGAACTCAGATTATCAGGCCTGGCAGGGAGCTCCTGAGTTCACTGAGCCGTCTCACCAATTCCTTTGCCTCCCCTGCCTAACCTTCCATCCCTCCTTTCCTCAATTCCTTTCTCTCTCTGTCTCTGTCTTTTTCTCTTTTGATCCTTCTACTTTAGCTTCCCAAGAGCTGGGATCACAGGCATGAAGCTCACAGTCTGCCTTAGGGATTTCTTAATGCTAGAGTATTTTCTTTTCTCTTAGTGTCTGAGTTATGGCTCCTATTGCTGCGATAAAACTCCGAGACCAAAAGCAACTTGGGGAGGTAAGGATTTTTTTGGCTTCCAGTTCAACATCATAGTCCTTCATTGAAGGAAGTCAGGGTAGGAACGCACACAGGGTAGGAACCTGGAGGCAGGAGCTGATGCGGAGGCCATGGAGGATGCTGCTTACTGTCATGCTCCTTGAGGCTTACATAGCTTGGTTTCTTATCGCACCCAGGGGCCACCAGACCATAGGTCACACCACCCACATGGGCTAGATCCTCCTACATCAGTCATCAGCCATGAAAACATACACCAGGCTTATCTAAGGGAGTACTTTCTCAAGCGAGGTCTCCTTTTTCCAAGATGACTCTTGCTTGTGTCAAGTTGACATAAGACTAGCCAGCATACCTAGTGTCTTTCCTAATGAGTTATTGTTTTTCTTTTTTTTTAATTTAATTTAATTTTTATACTTATTCACTTTAATCCCATTCGCTGCCCATCTCCTGGTCACCTTCTCCCATAATCCTCCCTTCCCCTTCTTCTCCGAACCCACCTCAGTATCCCCCAAACCTGGCACTTCAAGTCTCTGCAAGATTAGGTGCTTCCTCTCTCCCGCTGAGGGCAGAAAAGGCAGTCCAGATAGTAGAACATATCCTATACACAGGCAACAGCTTGTTCAGGACCCATATCAAGATCAAGCTGCACATCGGCTACATATGAGGGGGAGGCCTAGGTCCAGCCCCTGTATGTTTTTTGGTTGGTGATTCGGATTCTGAGAGTCCAACTTATTGACTCTGTTGACTTCTGTAGAGATCCTATCCCCCTTGGGTCCCACAATCCTTCCTCCTATTCTTCCGTAAGAGTCCCCGGGCTCCACCCACTGTTTGGCTGTGGGTGTCTATATCTGTGTGAGTAAGTTGCTGGGTGAAGCCTCTCCTCAGAGGACAACATGCTCCTGACTATATGGTTCAGGAGTCTGATAGAGGTGGAGGAGATAGAGCAGGAGAATGAAGAGTTATTTCTTCATGGCATCTCTAGAAGTTCCAGGGCTTTGTTTTTTAATGAGAGAATGAATATAAAAGGCTTTTCACAATGTTTAGGGTATAGCAGATCCTCAATACATGTTGGCTATATATTACTATCTATAACTACAAATTTTCACTAAATTTAATAAATGTCCCAGTCACGAAGTCTGAACCAACTAAATTTCTCTGTGGAGAAATTTTCTTTGTGGAGCAAAGATATACTTACTCACAAGTTCTGACTTTCAGGAGTGGTCTGACTACTGGGGAAGGCGCAGCAGGAGCATGCACCGGTCCAGAAATGCTTTAGGAAAGGACCACAGGTAATGTGCACAAACCACACTACAGCTTGGAAGGTAGGTAGACCTAGAGTCCTTCTCTATACTTCTCCTTACTATAGTGGTTAATGTAAGGGCGGGGAGGGGAGTGTTGTAGGTTAGACTACATTAACTGTGATGCCATTAGCTTTTTAGCTTCCTCTGTCTCCATATAATTAGCATCTAACTAAAGTATGAGCAGGAACAGGTTCCTGCACAAATAACACTAGCTTGTCTAGCTTCCAGTGTACTGGAGAGAAGTATTCTGGGTTACCTGAGCATTCTGGTCTTGGCCAGCCTTCCATTGCTCACTCAGCTTGGTAAGGGCTCTGGGAAGAGACAGGACCATTTCAGAGACATGGAATTAGGTGTTCTATACTTTTTAGGTTACACAGTTCATTTCCAAAATTGGTGTCCCCTGACTTTTATTCTTCTTCCCAACACAGAAAACAGCATTTGCTGCTGAGTGTTGTATTTTACATAGCTACAACCAAATATACAGCAAGTAACAACTTAAGAGAGAGAGAGAGGGTTTGTTTTGGTTCGAAGTTTAATGGTGGGGAAGGAATGCTGGAAGGAACAGCTTTTAGTGGTCGCCAAAGGAGCACAAGGATACTTGCTCATATCCCAGTAGATCAGCAAGAGAAAGGGAAATACTAGCGTTCAGCTAATTTCCATATGATACTTCTATGATCCCAGCCTGTTGGATGGTTTTGCTTCCCAAGCTAATCCTTTTATGCCACATCACAGAGATATCCAAAGGTGTATCTTCCAGAGGATTTAAAATCTAATCAAGCAGATAATGGAGATGTACCATCACAGCTGTCTAAATGATTGGATACACCAGCAGCTAGAAAATACTGGACTGGATGGATTTTCCAATGCCAAGAACATACGCTTCCAACACAGAGCGGACTCTTGGACTCTCTTTGCTACTGTTCTATTGTTGTGAGAAGCCATCGTGACTAAAGCAGCTTGTATAGCATTTAATTGGCAGCCAAATGGGGGCTTGTTTACAGTTCCGCAGGGTCAGTCCATCATCATCACGGTGGAGAGCATGGTGGCAGGTAGGCAGGCATGGTGCTTTGTAGGCCGAAGTCTTATTGTACAGTTGAGAGCTTACATCTGCTCCATGAGCAGAAGGTAGAGAGTGAGACAGGGCCTGGTATCACCCCCAGTTACAACCTCTTCCAACAAGGCCACATCTTGTAATCCATACTAAATAGTCTAACAACTAGCAACTAAATAATCAAAAATATTAGCCCATGGCGACTGTTCTCATTCAAACCACCACAGGCAAGTGGACGACTGTACAGATTACTATCCTGGTTTCTTTTGTTATCATTGTGGGCAAATAGCTGTCAGAAGAATTTAAATGTGAGAAATTATTCGTCACTTGTGGCTTTTCTAGGCAGACATCGCATATCCCTAATATCCCAGGGTTTCTACAGTGTAGAATTCACTTTCCTAACTTCAGTCTGCAGTCTCTTGGGGCTCCTTAACAAGAAATCTGACCTGCTATGAATTGCATGGCTTCTAAGACTTGCCTTTGAAATTGATTCCATAACTCTTGTGTTTTGCATGTGTGCAAAAAAACCCAGCATCTCATGGCAATGCCAAGTCTGCTGCTGCAGCTGGGCACCCTTAGATCATAGTTTCTGTGGCTTTTGAGTGCTTGAACCGTTAATTTGATTAAACAAATCTTGGTGGAACACTTTCAAAGTAGCCATGCAAAACCAGGTTTACCCAGACATGTTCTCTTCTCAAGGAAGTCTTTCAAATGAGTTTATAATTTCTACCCTGGAGCCTGCAGTGGGCAGAGTCAGGCCAGTTTCTGAGTTCTTCAAGCTATCTTTCCTATTGTCCTCATGTAAAGTGCTCTGCTGCATTTTAGCAGCATAAATTTCCTTATCAACTATATCTTCTTTGTCTACAACTTTCAGTTTGCCTCTTTCCTGGTCAAACTGCACATTTTTCAAAGCTCTCCCTTCTGATCCAAAATTTCACTATATGCCTGACTAAAAGCAGCTAGTGATAACCATGCCACAGCCTAATGCTATTCGGTCATGAAATTACACAGGCTAGTTAGAATGCTCACTTTAAGTTAAGTCTCTCACAAAGGTTCAGGATGCAGGCAAACCCCATAAGTTCTTCCCAAGAATGCAACACAAATAGCCCCTAGTCTAGATTTTTGTTCCTTCTGAAGCCGCAAGAGTCTAGGTTTCACTATCTTCATGCTGTTGGCATTCTAGTCTCCTGAGCTTCCATCATAATCTCCCTTTTAGCTTTGCTCCAGGTTTAAGGTCTGGTATAGTCACTGGTATGGCACTATTTCTCTGGTACCAGGTTTCTATGTTTCTGTATTTCCTATCATCAGATAACTAGAATTGGGTGGGAAGAGTGAGGTAGAGCAGTTCACATCATGGTAGCCAAGAAGCAAAGAAAAGGACATAGGGCCAAGGTGTAGCTCTCTCAGGGGATTTCCCCAGTGACATACTTCCGAGGCTCCACCTCCTGTTTTTGTTACCTTCCAACAGTGCCATCATGTTATGAATCTACCAAGTGATTAATCCATCCATGAGTCAAAGCCCTCATGCTCCAGTTGTCTTAGACTCCCTCAAAGACACAGCAGAAGTGCCATCTACTTCAGGTGTTTCTTTATTCGGCCAAACTGACAAGCAAGCTTAGCTATCTCAGTAACCTTTCCAGAGGATTTGAAGATATCAGAGTGCATCTCACACAGCTGCTTTGGTGGTGATGCTCACAGAGAACTCCTGTCTAAGTTGGGAGCTGAGCCTCTTGGCATGCTGGGGAGTTTATCTGAACAACTCCCAAGAGGCGGGAACAAACGTGAAAAATCTAGAAGCTGGCCATTAGTCAGTTAGACTGCTGTTCCACCAGGCTCATCAGCTCAAAGATGTATAAAGGGGACAAGGTGAGATGAGAACAGAGAAGACACATCCAGGCTCAATACAAGCCACCATCAGTGAGTGGATCACCAGTGTGCTGGCTAACTCCCCTTGAAGCCACTTTCCATTTCTGATGAGAATCAATACGAACTTCTCTCATTCAGAATATTCATGGGTGAGATTAAACAGACTTGCCATTTGTCTTATAAGCTGACCCCAGAAGGGAACTGTCAAAATCGTAGGATCTAGAGTCATTTACTAGGCAAACTTCTGGGCATGCCTGTAAGGGTGTTCTTAGATTAGGTTAATTGTGGTGGGAAGAGTCATCCTTCACGGGCTGAGGTTCTAGACCGAGCGCCAGCACCATCCCTCTCTCTCTGCTCCTGAGTGACATATGCTATGAGTACTTCTTGCTCTGTACCCTGGCAGACAGCACTCTCAAACTGCAAGCCAAAACAAACCAGAGAGGGCTAAGAACAAAGTAAAAAAAGATTGATTTTGCTGGAAAGGTAGCTCAGTTAAGAGAATGTTTGGCTAGTATTGCCTTGGGTTCATCCCCCAGCACTCTGTAAGCCAGCTGTGGTGGTACAGTCTTGTAATCTCACACTGGGGAGTTGAAGTCAGGAGGATCAGGAATTCAAGGTCATCCTCTACTATATAGAGAGTTCAACCTGGGTTTACATGAAATCCAGTCTCAGAAAAAAAAAAAAAAGCAAAATGAAGCAAACCAACCAAGGACTAGGTTTTCCCCTCTTGGGAATTCTTAAAGGCAAACCATAAATAGACATAAAAATGAGCCCTTAAACATAATTTCCTGGCTGGGCGGTGGTGGCTCACACCTTGAATCCCAGCACTTGGGAGGCAGAGGCAGGCAGATTTCTGAGTTCGAGGCCAGCCTGGTCTACAGAGTGAGTTCCAGGACAGCCAGGGCTATACAGAGAAACTCTGTCTCGAAAAAAACAAACCAACCAACCAACCAAACAAACACCATAATTTCCTTTCTGTCTTTCCTGTGGGTTAGATGTTTATTCCCCTCTACCACCAATGAAAGATAGATTTGTGGTCTTTTAGTCCCTAGTGTGACAGTTTAAGAGATACCACCCTGCTTAGTAGTTGGATGCTGAGGGCTCCACCCTTACTAACAGGTTAGTGTCTTAAAACAGGCCTGAGGGGCTGGATGTGGTGCACACACTCTTGTAGTTCCAGCAGGCTGAGGTAGGAGGACTGCTTGAGTCCAGGAGTCCAAGGCCAAGCTGGGGAACATAGCAAGATTTTGTGTAGTGAAATCCCTTTGCTGTAAATAAGGTCTACCCCTCCTGCTAAGTTCCCAACAACAATCTGAAGCACGATTCCACCAAGTTCACTCTGGAGAACCAGTGAGTTCTTGGGCTTCCTGATAGAGCATAGATGAGGGGTTGGTTACAGTGGTGTGATAGCTCCTCCCCTAAAAGGCCACACCCGGAAAGTCTTTAGCTAGCAGGGATTTGAGCTTCCTATAAAGACGGAGCCCCCTTCTTTAGTCTTCCTGGGCCTATATACTCTAGCCCTTCCTCAAGGCCTCGTGCAATTAAGGCAGAGTCACATATAACATATAACGCATATAATAAGTGGTAGTGAGCAGCTGGATGCCGAGGTAGACAACCCCTCCCCCCTCTATGAGGGGGTGTAAACGGTCAGCAAGCCCAGGATATTCATTTGCAAGGGAGTGCAGGTGAACTGCCCAATGGCAGATTCTTGGCTTGAAGGATAGTTACACACAAAACCTTCTCTTTAAAAAAAAAAAAAAAAAAAAGAATGACACAGAGAAGAAACTTCCAGGACTTGTTCATGATCTTACGGCTGGACTACCCAGCTTCCAGAGCTATGCGCAGTACATTTTGTTGTCGTAGTTTAGCCATTCCTTAATCTAATTAATGGGCTTCTTATTAATCGCACAGTGGGTCACAGCAGGTTGTCCCTGAAGGAGCTCACCAACTGTTGGGAGCCGTTTGCCATTACAAGATGGCTCTGGCTTCCTGCTTCCTGGTTCTTCACGGATGTCATATCTGGAGGTGCACATGTGCATGCTACATGCTAATTAAGCATTGTGTTATGAGCCAATGAGGTGTCTGCACGTCATCCAAGGTGCTATTTAAGCAGCAGGTTTTGAGGGCTCTGGGTCCTTCCTTTCCACTCTCTCTATCTCATCCTTCCTTTCCACTCTCTCTATCTCGTCTTTCCTTTCTACTCTCTCTATCTCGTCTTCTTTTCCACTCTCTCTATCTTGTCCTTCCTTTCCACTCTCTCTCTATATATCTTATCATTGCTTCGAGCTGTATAATAAATTGCTGTCAGAAGAACCCTGTTTGTGGCGTACTCCTTATCGGCAAAGGTTGCGCGCCACAACCAACCCCTCAACCGCCACCCCCATCAGACTGCTTGCTCTTCAAGTGCAACCTCTCCTTAGACTCAGGCATTAAGTGGCCAGCTGTGCTGCAGTGGGAAGCCCGACTTCTCTACCCTCCTAGCACTGCTGCACCCCGGGGGTTGGTGTTACACACCCAGCGATGTCTGTTGGTCAGTCCTAAACCTGGGTCCCATTTGAGAAGTCTCCACTTTTCAGGGCCTTGGGCAGAAGGACTTTCACAGAGAATGCTTACAAAACAGAGCTGTGGCTGACCTGAAGGGCGGTAGTTTAGGATAGATGGTTGTGGCCTCTGTGCCCCACAGCGTCCTCCTGCCTTTTTCAGAGGAGGCTGCTGAAATGAGGGAAGGGGTGCGCCCTGGTCTCTGTCAATCTTTGAGTTAACCTGTGTGTACTCTGAGTCACTCAGCAACAATGGAGAAGTCCTCCCATGGTTCATCCGCTTCATCATCGCTGTGGTCTAATACCCCAAGGCGGTGCTTGCAAAGACTTCATGGAGGGCTCAGAATTGAGCTGCAGAAGTCTGGCGAGCCTTCTAATGCACTCCCCAAGGAATGAGTGATCTGTCTTAGGGATTATTTGGCCGGCTCTCCTTCCACTGGCAGCTCGCAGCAGCTCGGGAGGACCAAGCATGAGCCAGTTGTTCCGAAATGGAATAATCCTTGGTGAGGGCCCCAGAGTGGTACAGACAGTGAGCACCAGTCAGTTTCAAGGAAGAGCCCATATTAGGCAAGGGGAGGCAGAAACAGTTCCTGCAGCTGAGAACTGAAGTGGCGGGGCAAGGGTGTTGTATTTCTACAGCTCGGCATCTTTTATCATGGCTCCACATGATTTCACTGTATAATTGATTTGATCCACTTATTTTCCTAACGATAAACAAAATGCATACTTTCTACACATACTGTAAATTGTCATGGACACGATGATGCACACTGACTCACAGGCTCTGACAGAGACCAGGACACATTCCTTTCCCCTACCTCACACCAGCCTCCTCTAGAAAAGGCAGGATGTTGTGGGCCTCAGAGAGGCCACAGGCATTGTAAACCACAGCTTTGTAAGCATTCTCTGTGGCACTCCTCTACCCAAGGCCCTGAAAGGTGGGGCATTTGAGGAGACCCAGTAACAAGCCTCTTAAATGGATGGAAGTAATACACACTGCTGTAAAATACAGAGACAGCAAAAGGGTGTGGTTTTTGAAAATGAAAGTTTCTTTGGGACTGTAGCTCATTGGTAAATGCTTGCCCAGTGTGTCAAAAATCCCCGGCTCAATCCCCAGCACTACATACTCTGGGTGTGATGGTGCTGCATGCCCTGTAACCCCAGCATTCAAGAAGTAGAGGCAGAAGAATCAGGAGTTCAGGGTCATCTCTCAGCTTTACTAGTGAATCCAGTCAAGGACAGCCTGGGCTACACGAGACTCTGTTTTGTCAGAAGGAAAAAAAGAAAGGAAAGAAAGGGGTTGTGTGGGTTAAAAATGGGGTCCTGAGTCAGCTCGGGGCTAGGGCTGCTGGGCGAGGCTAGACTTGGGAAGTTTGACTGAGCGTACCCCACGGAACTCCTGGGCAGGTGTCGGGGTGTGAGAGGCCTCAGGACCCCACTCCTGGGTTGGGGAAGGCGCAGTCTGAGGTCCCCCTGGACCTGCCCGTGTCAGGCTCCGACTCTCAGGCACTACAGGTGCTGCTGGGTACCGCGGAAGAGCTGGTTCTAGGGTTCCTAGGCTGCATGGAGGCCAGGGACACTGCCGCTGAGAACAGGTGGGGACCCTTGCACAGACTCTGGCCTGGGAAGGCCAAAGGGAAAAAGGGTAGGAAGAGAGAGTTCTGGCAGGTAATCTCGGGGATGAGAGTCCTTGTCTTGTTCTAGCGGCTAGATTGGTTTGGCTGGCTGGCGGCCTGGGCTGGAGAGCAGGAAGGGAAACCTATTCTATTGTTCCAGCACATTGGATCCTGAGGAGAAGAGGTAGTCCATAGTTTTAAGGCGTTTATTGTAGAAAGGCAGAGAGAGGGAGAAGTGTAGAAAAGTAGAGGTTGGCCATGGCCATGTGGAGAGAGCGGGGGTGGGGGGTGGGGTGGGGGAGGGGATGGGGAGAGAGGGGAAGCAAGAGGGCAAGAGTAAGAGCAAGAGAATAAGAGGTAAGAGAGGGAGGAGGGGGCAAGCAGCTCCTTTTATAGTGGGCTGGGCCATCCTGGCTGTTGCCAGGTAACTGTGGGGAGGAAAATACCTGGCTATTGCTAGGTAACTGTGAGGGTGGAGTCCAAACAGAATACCAGGAGCTTGGACTGATGGCCACACACCTCTCTACAGGGGGATGGGGAATACTGTGGGAGGCCCCTGTAGTTGTGACAGGAGCCAGGGGCCCAGGAGGTGTGGCCCAATACCTGCAGTCCCTTAGAGCCATTGGGGTTCCAGGCCTGTGCTTCACTGGGGGCCAGGCTGTGCACAGCTCACCGCCCCACAGGGTTGTGGGGGAGGGAGAGATAAAGTCTTGTGTAATCTCCCATTTTCTGGTAACTGTTTTGTGTGTCTTTTTAGACTTTTACAAATGAAGGTTGTAAAATTTCACCATGTTGTGATGGACTCACCCCTGAGAATCAGTCTCATGGCACTCTCTGGGCCCAGGAGGCTGCTGTGATGTGCCCCCTCCCCCATTCCAGCTGTTCTGATCTCCTTGTTCCTCGAACCCACTGATTACAGGCTGTATGAGGACCACAGTGTTCTTCCTCCACGTATTTACTCTGGCTCTTCTGTAGCTCTAGTTTCTGTTCAATCATCACCATTTACAAAAACTGTCCCTATCCCTAAAAGAGCACCTCTCATAATTCTGTTTCTTCACAGCCCTCGATATTGTCTATTTGCTGCTTGTCATTGACCTAGAAGACTCTAGGAGGCAAAGACACTACCTTGCTCTTGCACATCCTTAGTATGTGCAACAGAAAATGGCAGATAGATAGCTCAGCAGTACCAAACAGCATGTAATAGAGGCTCAATAAATAAATAGATAATTAGATAAGATTAATGTGAACTCTCCATATAGCTCCAAAAGCTTGTTGGTAGAAAATCTGAGTTTATTCACAGACAATACTTCTTATGCCTCTATGTATTTTTTTGAAGCACACACTATCCAATCCATTGCTCAACATAGACATGAAATTAACTTTGGAATCAAAGAGAGGGAAAACCAGGCAAAAGAGAGTTCTATGTATTTATACAGATAAGACCTGCTGTTTGACTCAACAGTATTTCATACCAGTGTATGAATCTTCTTAGTATTTTTATGACTGCTTGATAATGTTATTTATTTGTTTTCTCTTTCTTTTGGGGGGCCTCTTGTAGCCCAGGCTAGGTTTGAACTCATAGTTTTCCTGCCTTCAACTGCTGGGTTCTGGGGTTGCAGGTAGGCCCCAGCACACCTAGCACACCATTCTCCTTTGATGAACACCTGAGTTACTTCTCATGTTTGACAGTGAAGACAGCATCACATCGTTATTCATATATCTTTGCATGCTTTATGTTCTTTATAGGAAATGATTACCAAAAAAAATAAAAAAAAATATACACTCCGGTGTTAGGAAAGTAGGCTTAGATCTGAAAGGTGTAGCTCATCATTGAAGTCATCCAAATTAATGAAACCTAAAGAAGAAAAATGAGCGTAACTCAGACACATGAGTGATGAACAATGTCTGCACCCAGAGGACAAAAGAAGTAGGGTAAGAAATGATCTGTTCATTCTATAAGTATTTGGTTTGGATTCAGTGTCTCACTATGCAGCCCAGGCTGGCCTTGAACTATCAGTTGACCTCCCTTAGTGCTGGGCTTACAACAAAGATTTTTTCAAAACACAATAGCATGCAATGAGAGAAGTAGAACATGTACCAGCCTTCTAGTGGATTGGAGTCTAATGGAGGAGAGATGCAGAGAAGGAAAAACAAACTTAGGCAGGCCTAGTAGAGTGGATAATGCAAAGTGACATGGAAAAACAAAGGGGAATTGCTTATACTATAGCTTTGAGAGAAAAAAAAATCTAAAAAAATGTTTATGCTGAGTCTGGAGTCCAGGGAGAGTTAGATGGGTAAGAGGTTGGGAGCTAGGAGTAGGGTAGTATCCAGACTGAGGGGGCAGCACTTCTGAAAGCCTAGAGTAAGAGGATGTGACACATGGGGGCACAAGAAGAAAAACACACAGTGTGACGGGAGAATGAAGGAGAGAAAAGTTGTGGGGACAGATGAGACTGAGAGGGAAGAGGTCCCCTGGGCCAGGATAAAAGGTTGCTTCTATCTTAAAGGCAAGTGTGGAGGTCTGAATAAGAATGGCCCCATAGGATCATATAGTTGAATGCTTAGTTACCAGGGAGTACCTTTGATAGGATTAGAAGGATTAGGGGATGTGGCCTTGTTGGAGGAAGCTTGTCACCAAGTTGGGGGGCTCCGAGGTTTCAAAAGCCCACACCAGCCCAATCTCTTTCTTTCTTTCTGCCTATGAATCAAGATGTAGAACTCTCAGCACCATGTCTGCCTGATGTGCCACCATACTCTCCACCCTGATAAAGTGGACTAACCCCTGAAACTGTAAGCAAGCCTCCAATTAAACCCTTTCTTTTATAAGAGCTGCCTTGGTCATGGTTGTCTCTTTAGAGCAATAGACCAGTGACTAAGAAAAGCAGTGAAAAGTTTTTGCCAGGGAGGTCTTATGATCAGAATTCCATTAGAAAATTGCCGTGTGCAGTATGGTCTGTCAGAGAGATGAGGTATAGAAGTTGGCAAAACTAGAGGGGAACCTTGAAGGAAGCAAGAGAGAGACCTCTGGCCCAATTATAGACACAGGAGGGGGCATGGAGAGCAGTGTGTGTCCAGAGATGAGTAGGAGGTCTAGACAGGACTCAGTTACGCACTAAACTCTGATGTGTGTGTGTCAGTGGTGTGGTGAAGTGAAGATAAACACAGATGGAGAACATCTTCTGGTATGGATAACTCAGACAGGAAGAGGAACTGAAAGAAGGAAAGGGATGGAGTTTATTTTGGACATGTCAAATTTGAGGAGCCCGTGGGAAAGACAGGGAGTCTGGATCGCAGACAAGTGTCTTAGCATCGAGATGTCAAATGCTGGAATTTTGCTTTTTCTTCATGATGATAGGCTTTAGGTAAAGTATATCACTGGCCACTGAATCCTAGTGCATGCTCAATAAGCACTGTGGTGAGAAAGACAAAAAAGGATGCTCCCAGAGGGAGGGGCAGAGGGTGGGGAAACAGGACATGGCCAGTTGACAACGCTGCCAGTGCTGTTGAACAAGTCAAAGGTGAAGAAAGGATCCAGAAGATTATGCCAATGAAGAAAACATTGGTGACCTGTGTAAGGATGTTCTCAAGGCATGACTAACTCTTTCAGGAAGTTTGGTTGTGAAGTGGGTATAAAGAGAAATGAAGATAAGATAGGTGCAGTGACATGCACCTGTGAGCCCTATAACAAGAAAGGGAAGGACAGAGGATCAAAAATTCAAAGACCAGCCTGAGCTACATAGCAAACTCAAGGCAAGTTCAAGGCCAACCTGAGCTGTATAGTGAGACCTAGTTAAAAAAGCCAAGGGATGGGGAAGTTGCTCAGTGGTAGAGTGCTTGCTTAGCATATGCAAGACTCTGGGTCTGATCTCCAGCAACACACACACACACACACACACACACACACACACACACACCTTACAAAGTAAAAATATAAGACTATGTTATTGATGGTAGGTATAGAAACTGACAGGTTGATTTTAAAATGTAGAAGATACTAAGGATGTAGAGCAGCTAACGATAGACTTGGTAATAAAGTCAGAGAATTCCAGTACATACAGGAAGCTACAGCAATTGTTAGAGTCAATTGACACATAGATAATTTCATGATCAGAACTGATATGAAGATGAGAAACAGACTCCCATTCATTTTCAAGTACCTTTTACAATGTCGCCTAAGCCTTACACTGGGAAAATGATAGTCTTTGCAACAAATGATATTGGAACTCTACAGCATTTTCACATTTTAAAAAGTGAGATTTGGGGGCTGGAAAGAACATTTGATGAGCAACCATAAGGACCAGAATTCAGCTCCCAGAACCCGTGTAAACACTTCTAGATCCAAGGGGTCTGACAGCATCTTACTGGTTTCTACACATGCACAGGCATGCATACCCCCCACATGTACGTGCTTATACTCAGACACATGAATATATAGAAATATGTATATATTCATGTATACACACAGGTTGACATACATAATGTGCACACACAGGTTGATATCTATATGTGTACACACATGTGTATACACATACAGGCTGACATACATGTGTATACACACAGGCTGACACACATATGTGTACACACAGGCAGGCACCCACACAAACAAAATAAAATTCTGAGAAATGAGCCCCTCTTACCTATCACCATTCACAAAAATTGATTTGAGATCAAGTATAGACTGAAGTGTGAGGACTACGCGATAGAATTACCAGAAGAAAACACAGGATCTACCTTTATTACCTTAGAGTTGCTCAAGACTTTTTTTTTTTTGTAGGTTACAGAAAACAACAACCATAAAAAATCTAACAAATTGGATTTCATCAAAGTTAAAGGTGTGCATACTCTTAAGGAAATGAAGAGGCAAGCCACAGCATGAGAAGGAATGATTGCAAAACAAAGATGTAATCAGTAAACTAGAAAGCAAGCCCGACGCTGAGTAAGCAGAAAAGCAACACTGTTTAAATCAGCAGACATGTTTCACAAAAGAAAGCACGTGAGGCGTCTGGTGAGCATATGGAAAAATAGCCCTCATTATTTTGGCAGGGAAATGCCGAATGACTATACTAAAATGACTACACATGAACCAGAATAGCTAAGCTTAAGTTACAGACGACACCAAATGTTGATGGGGATGTGAAGCAACTGGAACTCTCACGCATTATTTGGAAGATAAGTCTCCTTCTCATAGATGAGCACACACTCTGTGACCAGAAATTCAATGATGAGAGTTGTCCAAGAGAAATTAAAAAAGCAATATGTCCACAGAAAAGACTTGTGATAAAGTGCTCCGTATATAACTAGTTGATTATCTATGTTGATCAAAGTTTTCTGGAAGAACAGAACTATTGACATCTACGTGCCTCTATCTATATCCTCTGTATGTATCTAGATAGATGATTTTTTAAAATAAAGAATTGGTTCACATTGTTATGGAGGATGAAAAGTGTGGCAGGATTTTCCCTGTCCAATTACATTAAAATATTAGTGCAGCAGGAGGCCTGTGATTGGAAGAAAAGGGAGGCGGAGCAAAGAGTTGCAAGGATAGAGAGAGACTTGGAAGAGAGGAAGGAAGCAAGATGGAGATGGACGGACAGGATAATTCAGATTTCATGTGGTGTAAAATAGCCATAGGTAGATATGACATCATAAAGGATAGAATAATTAAGATAACTTGTCTAATTTAGGTGGGTAGCTTTTATCATTATCAATTGGCTCTGAAATTATTGTATGGGCATCTTGCGAATTGAGAATTTATAAGTACATAAATCTGACTGGTTAATTATAAGCTTCTAGAGTTTTTATTTACTGGGTTACTGGAATGTGGGACCGTTGACCACAGGGGATTATGGCAGAGAAGGTACGGGCAGCTATGAGACAAGCGAACTGGAGCTGGGTAGACCACGATCCGATCGATCGATCGATCGTAGTTGCTCATGAGGCAAGTCTAGAGGCAGAGGAAGTGGAACCACACTTGGGGAGAGAGTTGCTGGCAGTAGCGCAGGAAGCCTGTCGGTCTTTTAAAATACCGCTACAGGGAAGTCCCCAAAACAACACTTGGTGAGCCAGAGACTCTGGAGAGCAGAGAATGCAGTTCCAGTCTGAGTCACACTCAGAGAAGACAGATGCCCCACTTTGAAGAGATTCAACCTTTTGTTCTATTTAAGCTTCCAATGGATTGCTTGAGGTCTACTCACATTGAAGAGGGGAATCAGCTCTGTATAATGTTTAACCAACTACTCATCACTTCCTGACTAGGAGAAAGGACACATAAAGACACTGGTCCACATTTGTCAACTTGACAAACAAATATATCTTAAGTCACGCTTAATCTTCAAATAAAGATGATAAAAATGTTATAATTTTTACTAACATCATACAAATACCCTGCATAAAAACAAAACAAAACAAAAAGCCCCAAAAGGCCCCAACAAAAAATCCCACTAGACTCCTTTCCCAGAAGAGGAACTAAAGTCTTGTGAGCATTCTTTATGATACCTTATAACTTAACTATTGTGGTATAAAATTAATGATGTGTAAATACTATAATATAAAGTCAATATATCTTTTGCTACATGGTAGAGGAAAAGAAAAGATAGAGGAAAAGAAAAGAAAGATGGATTTAATATATAGGTAAATAGGAAGATAAGTTATATCTATCATCTATCTATCTATCATCTATCTATCTATCTATCATCTATCTATCTATCTATTTATCTATCTATCTATCTACACATGCATATTAATAACAAAACATAGAGAAAATGCAGTGATAATTATAGCCATCATTTGTACAGTTGGTCAGATGGTTTCATTCAGCTTCCCCAGTTACCTACTTTATAGTCTTCTGTCCTGATGTCAACAAACACATCAGTTTGCCCTAGTTCTTTCCCTAGTAGAGTTATCCAGACTTGTTTGTATTCCTGGTGGCTGGAGCCATTCATAGTTCTGGATTCTCTGAGTTATAGTTTTCTATTGATTTGCATCACAGAGCATGACAAAGGATTGTACACACTCAAAGGTACACTGATGCACTGTCTTAGTTAGGGTTTTATTGCTGTGAAGAGACACTTTGACCATAGAAACTCCTATAAAGGAAAACATTTCATTGGGGATGGCTTACAGTTTCAGAGGTTTAGTCCATTATCATCATGGTGGATATCATGGTGGATACCATGGTGGCTTGCAGGCAGACATGGCACTGAAGAAGGAGTTGAGAGTTCTACATCTGGATTGTCAGGCAGCAGGAAGTGAATTGAGGTCCACTTCCTCCAATAAGGGCACACTTTCTCCAACAAAGCCACACCTCCTAATAGTGTCACTCCCTATGGACCCATGGGAGCCATTTTTACTCACCTGCCCCCCACTGTCTGTCATTTCATTGTAGAGTAGGAATCCCATTTCCCTTTGGCAATCAGCATCAACCACCTTAGCCATCCAAGAAAGTATCTTTTCTTTATCTTTGATTCATGAACATAATGAACCCCAAGTAGACAGTGGCAGCCCTAACTTCTAGTATAGTAGAGTCATTGTTGTATCTCTTAGTGGAATAACTAAGATTGCTAGGGAGCAGAGCATGATACTGTGACGCAGTAGTAAAAAAGTTTAGTAGGGAGCTAAAAAGCTTTTTCCTCATAGGTCACATAAGTGAGTGGTACAACTCATCTCTACTCCATGATTTCTAGACCTTTGAATCCTTTTTACAGAGATACAGTACCAATACAGTGGAGCACTAGCTAACCTTGCTGCAGACTATAAGGTATTGGCATTTGGAAGAGGGGGTCACCAGGGTCCTATAATCTCTGTTGAGGGCATGTCCCCAGTGGTCTAAAATGCCCCAATAGGCTTGAACTCTTAAAGTTTTCATCACTTCCCAATAGCATCCTCCTCTTCTGTTTTTCTTTTAAGCATTCTGACCATGAAGTGATTACACTCTCTGACATAGTATGTTGCCTCACTAGAGACTCAAAGCAATGGAGTTGATAAGTTATAGACTATGATATGCAAGTGCTTGGCCACTGAGCTGTATATCCAGCCTCTGGATGGAAACTATGAACCCAAATAAACCTATCCTCTTTTTACAAGTTATCTTAGGCATTGTCTTAGTCAGGGTTTCTATTCCTGCACAAACATCATGACCATGAAGCAAGTTGGGGAGGAAAGGGTTTATTCAGCTTACTTCCACATGGCTGTTGATCACCAGAGGAAGTCAGGACTGGAACTCAAGCAGGTCAGGAAGCAGGAGCTGATGTAGAGGCCATGGAGAGATGTTCCTTGCTGGCTTGCTTCTCCTGGCTTGTTCAGCCTGCTCTCTTATAGAACTCAAGACTTCCAGCCCAGAGATGGCACCACCCACAGGGGGCCCTACCCCCTTGGTCACTAATTGAGAAAATGCCCCACAGCTGGATCTCATGGAGGCACTTCCCCAACTGAAACTCCCTTTTCTGTGATAACTGCAGCCTGTGTCAAGTTGACACACAAAACTAGCCAGTACAGGCATTTTGTTACAGTATTGGAAAACATACTTACATCACCAGTATCTGGAAGTAGCTAGTGGAATGGACACTGGAAGATTCTGTAACATGGAACCAGCCAGGACTGAATAACAGTGGCTAGTGTCGGGTTGGCTTTGATAGGTGGAAGTCTACATTGCTTATCTTAGGCATACTTTTTATCCCTGATATCACCCAGTGACCTCATTGGGTGATGCCAGGGACATCTGTGAATAGGGGCTGGCATTCATATTATAGCCTTTTAAATAATTTTACTCCTAAAATCCTCATTTGCTAAGAAGCACTTTAGTTATTATTCACATGGATGTGAATATCTTTGTGTCTTGTGTCCAGAAGAGGGCTATGTCTTAAGCCTCTGTCCAAATTTCCAGTTCTGTTTTTCCCACATTCCTGGCCATTTTTCCAAAGGATTGGTCACAGACAATGAATCTGTCTATAATCATACATCTGGCCCCTTTCCTTTTCAAACAAAGTGAATGACCAGTCAGACTTCTGTTAAGTTCTGAGCACCAGGGAGAGTTCCCTTCACTAGTCCTTTCAGGGTGTCCCAGAGAAGTACTATGCAGCTACATCTGTCCACTTTCAGGTGGTCCATGGATGCTGCGTGACCATCTGTGAGACAGACTTGGGGTAAGTCCTCCACTGTCAAGAGATAAGAAGGGATCCCCCACAAGGCCACAGATACACTCTGGGAGAGTGAGGCTAGTGCGGAGAAGTGGGCATCAAATCTGGGTCCTGGCATGTGCTAAGTGTGTGCTCTACACAGTACTGCATCCCAGTCCTTCTGCATCCCAATCCTCCACGCTTTTGCTTTTTTTAGAAAGGGTCCAATTATGCAGCTCACACTGATCTTTAATGTATGATCCTCTTGTCTCTACTTAAGTGCCAGGATTATAGATGTCTACCATCACATCTGGTGCTGAGTCACTTCTTCCTGTGGTGTATTTGTGTCTTCAGGACCTGTTCAGACCTGACATATACCATTTTCATTTGATGATGGAATCTTAAAGTATGAACCCTTGCCTATGGCTTGATATGTCTGGTAACACTGGTAATGGTGGCTAGCTTAGGCTTCATGGTAACTTACTAGCCCTTGGGCAATCAATCAATGAGTTTCTGCTAAGTCCTAGTAGCAAACCAAGAGCTGTCTCTCAAAAAGAGAGAAGTTATCTGTAGATGATGAAAAGCCTTGCTTAAAAACCCTAGACTTGCATTATATTTCATCCATGGCATCCTTTAAAAGACTCCAGCAGCTTATCGTGTGCTGTTGGCAATGCAGGTACTAGTAGATTAGTTGGTCATGTGACCAACTGGCAGATCAGTTTGTACAGTAACATGGGACTACTTCAGATTATCTACTTATTCCGCCTCCACTGATAACTAGTAACTTTTCAAGTCACACGGGGCAGAGTTATTCCCAGATAAGGGATGTTGTGCCACACTTGTGACTGCAGGAGTGGCCAGGTGGAAAAGCTCATCTTTCTCCTTTGAAGAAATATCCTGATATCCTGGTATCCTGACGTCAGCTTGCCTCTGGGGAAGACCTTCTGGGGGATGGTACCACAATGACAACTGTGCAAGTCAGACTGCCAGACTGAGTCACTAGATGGAAAGTCAGAGAAGCTGGTGCGTGACCAGGCTCATTTGATTTAGTTTCTATGATAATGCTCTTGTTAGAATTAGTTCAGGGTCCTATGAGAACTATCTTAATCTCTTCTAAGGGCAATGCTCCTAGCAAGAACTAGCCTATTTTTATTAGAGCCCATACCTTAGAGATCTCTTTACCTTCCTTCCCTACCACCCCCACACTGAGGACCAAGGCCCATTGTGAGGTTTTATGATAATGGTAAATTAACTAGACAGTAGTATTTGAAGATAGGGAGCATATAAGCAAGGGTGTGGTGGTTTAATAGGCTTGTATGTTTGAATGCTTGGAACTGTTTGGGAAGGATTAGGAGGTGTGGCCTGGTTAAAGAAGTGTGCCACTTTGGGATTTCAGAAAATATGTCATTACCAATATTCTTTTTTAGCTTCCTATTTGTAGTTTCAGATATGAGCACTCAGATGTTCCTTTGCTCTATAAGCCAAATTAAATACTTTCTAAGTTTCTTTGGTCATAGTGTTTTGTTACAGTAATAAGAAAGTCTTTAATCCAAGGGGACTGTTGCTTTGTAAGAAGAGAGAGTTAAGCAACAGAAAACTTGCCTACCATGTCCCTAGTCCTGGCTTTGATTTCTGCAACACATATGCATACACTAGAACACAATGGGATAGGGAGAGAGGGAGAGGAGAGGAGAGGAGAGGAGGGAGAGAGAGAGAGAGAGAGAGAGAGAGAGAGAGAGAGAGAGAGAGAGAGAGCGAGCACATTCATTGAGTGAGCTAGTTCACCTTGAGGTTCTACTCATCAGGGCTCATCAGATATGGACACTTTATCTTGAACTTCCTAGTCTTTGAACCATAAGCCAGACCAAGCAGTTTCTTATAAGTGATATTTGTATCAGTCCGTAGACTGGGGCTGGATGTAGGGGATCCACCAGGGTACTTATTCCACTTATGCACTTCAGAACTAGGAGAATGGTTAGATAATGGGTTTTGGGGTAATCTTTTTGTATAACCTTGTGAAGGTGTGTCTCTGTTCTTTCTCATCTGCCTATGGCATTTTTTTTATTGGCTTTAATAAAGAGCTGATGGCCTATAGATAGGCAAGAAAGAGAAGGCGAGACTTCCCGTTGGAGAGAGAGAGTCTCTGGGGGAGGAATCTGAGAGGGGGATTTACCATCTAGACATAGGGGAAATCAAATGTCCAGAGTCTGAATGAGAGGTAACAGATCATGTGGCAAACTTGGACTAGTATATGTTGTGGGAAATATTTTAAAAGGGCTGGCACATTCCTGCACATGTGCCAGTGACTCTTGGTCCTGCTATGGTCTTGCCAGCTCTGTCTCTACTTGCCAATTCTCTGGCAGGTCTGGAGCTCCCAAGTTCTTCTCACTGCCACGCAACAACCGTCCACACACGGTCAGCCACCACAACGCCCATTTACCTGGTAGAGCCAAAACTCTTAAAGCTTATAATTAACCAATCAGTTTTATGTATCAATAAATTCTGTTTACAAGGTGCCAATACAATAATTTCAGAATCAATTGAAAATGATAAAAGCTTTATCCCAATTATTCTAACCTTATAGTATCGTAACTACACGCTAGTTCACATCTGCCACCATTCTCCTTCCCCCCCCCCCCTTTCTCTGAGATGCTCTCCATCTCTGCAACTCTTAGCCCTGCCTCCCTTTTCCCTGTCCAATCACAGGCCTCCTAATGTAATTGGACAGGGAAAATCCTGCAACAAGTATAAATGGGATTATTAAGTTATATGAGGTCTAAGCTTTCATAATTAATAAAAAGTCTCCTTGTCATTATTGGGGCTGGCAGGTTGAGATAGTATGACAATAATGAGATTTGGGGGCTACTGGACAGACTGAAGGATGGATCTGGGGAAATGATTTTGTATTGCATTTACATTTGCAGTTCATAAACTGGTAAGTATGAGGACCTTTCAGACTCTAAAAAGTGTATGTGAGTCTCCACAAGATAGAATTTAACATACAAGGAGAAGGGAATCAAACTCAGCTGCGGAGAAAGAAGTCCCTGTGACCTTAGGAGAAAAGACCAACGAGCAAGGCTGCATTCGGAAGGTAGGAAGTGTTTGGTGTGGTAGATTCTAGGGAAGGTAGAAGGTCCTTGGTGTTTGTTGTGTCTAGCTTCCCTTTCAAGTCAAGGCTCTCAGATCACCATAGATGGCTTGAAGGGAAGCTGGGAATGAGGATGTACCTGGATCTGTCCACCGAGACAGAAAGGCGAAGGTTTCTGAGAAGATTCCGTGTTTCAAATGGGCAGACATTAAGAGGAGAGTCTACCTGAGACTACCAAAAAAACCTACCATTTCTGTATTTCAAAAGAAGCTAGAAAATAGAAACTGGTAAAGGGAAAATGGATTTATTTACAGCTTGGCCAAATAGCAACAGAAAGGTTCATAATTCCTCCCCTCCGTTTCTTATAGAAAGTTACAGTTATACAGAAAGGATTAAACAAAAGCCGAGGAAATGAGCATATGAATATGTTAACTAGGTTGAGAGATAACTGTCAAAAATGTGTGAAATCCCTTCCCGGGAGGATGGAGACCCAGAAAACTGACAGTCTGTCCTGGCTCAAAGCCAGGGTGTTCTTGGTTCTATCACAGCTTTATCCTGGCCAGAGGCCAGAAATACCACACATGTTTTGGGAAACCAGTTTTTGTTCTCGTTCCTTGTTTTCTTCTCACTTTGCCTTTTCTATAAGTATTCTGGTGAACACAGCTGCCAGGAGGCCTTGTGTGCTCAGAGGCTTCCCCAGCCCTTGAAGATGTGGACTGAAACTCTAGTTCCGCCACTCGGATGGAGGCGCATGGACACTCTGTGAAGACACGTGGTTGGGCCAGTTGGGCTGACCGGTTCACCTCCCCTTCCTTACCTCAGCCCAGCGAGGCCATATTAGTCCCTTAAAAATAGAGCCCTCAAGGCCTCCTGGCAGCTGTGTTCATCAGAATACTTATATAGAAGGCAAAGTGGGAAGAAAACAAGGAGCACAAACCAGTTTCCCTAAACATCTCTGGTATTTCTGGCCACTGCAGCCCCTTCTGTGGGAGTCCCTTCTTCCTTTTAATACCTCCTCTGTAATGAAGCTTCTTGTCTAAAACCTACTATTTTATTGTCTGTGAAACTCATGGAGTTTGTAAAGCAGAGGACCTGGAAGCCACTGGCTCATGGTGGCTTTGGTGGTTGTGGACTGTCTAGCAGCACAACCCCTTTCACTCCCCAGTTTCACTATCTGAGATGGATGTCTGTCACAGTCACTCTGCTCACCCCTATTCTACCATGGCTTAGCCTTTTCTTACCCCAGAATGGGATTCCTGGAGAAATTTTTATTCTTTGGAGTTCATTGGTTTAGAATCCTAGTTTAAGTTTTTTTTTTTCTTCCCTGGACATTATTGTGTCTTAATACAGGCATCTTTTTTTACAACAGGAAAAAACAGAAGCAGCTGCAAGACAAAGGCAACATACAAGGAGAGCAGAGGGTAGGGGTGAAGTGGGGAGTTTCCGTTTCACCCTCTGAAGGCTTGCTGAGTACCTGGCTGGGAAGAGATTCACAGGGGGGAAAACCACCCAGATGCATTTAACACACAGGAGGGAAATCAAGGGGAAATGAAAGGGAGAGAGAAAAGAGTGGTTTGTAAATGGTTTTCTGGAAGTTCAATGGGTCTGGGAGAAAGAACAGCTTGTGGACAAGCTAAAGGAAGGTAAGGGTGGAACTGCATGGTGAACAGAGGTGTCTTAGTCAGGGTTCTCTAGAGTCACAGAACTTATGGTAGTCTCTATGTAGTAAAGGAATTTATTGATGACTTACAGTCTGTAGTCTAACTCCCAACAATCAACTCCCAACAATGGTCAGCAGCAGCTGTGAATGGAAGTCCAAGGATCCAGCAGTTGCTCAGTCCCACAAGGCAAGCAGGTGAAGCAGAGAGCGCCTTCCTTCTTCCAATGTCCTTATGTGGGTCTCCAGCAAAAAGTGTGGCCCAGGTTAAAGGTGCGTGCCACCACACCTTTAATCCTAGATGACCTCGCTTGAACTTGTAGATCTTACAGTTTTAATCTTCTAGAATTCATAGCCACTATGCCACCACACTTTTAATCCCAGGTGATCTTGAACTCATAGAGCTTTCTATCTTAATCCTCTGGGATTCATAGCCACTATTCCTCAAGGTCTCCATGCCAAGATTCAGGTTGGAAACTTGTATCTCTCAGCCTCCAGATTAGGGCCACAGGTGAGCCTTCTAATTCTGGATTGTAGTTCATTTCAGATATAGTCAAGTTGACAACCAGGAATAGCCACTACAAGAGGTTATCTTATTATGCAAATAAAGTTCACCCCCAATCCCCAATCTGTCAGCTGCTCTCAGAATAGATGAAATGTCTTTCTGGGTCTTGGTGACAATTTACAGTTTTTTCTCAAGTGGATGATCTTTCCTGGTTATTTAATGAGATTCCTGGGGGGAGGGGATTTAACAAAATTTTATTTCATTTGGAAATCAGAGAAGGGAAACTGTGAGGGGAAGAGGATCACAGAGCTGATAGAAGGGAAGGTCAGAGAGACCTTAGCTCTAGGGCGGCTTTTTCAGACCAGCGCTGTCCAAACGAGGCTCTTCACTGTTTTCTAAGCGTCTCCAGTCATTGCCTTCACACCTGGACCTACCACTTCTGCGTTAGGAGTGTATCCCTTAGGACTTAAGTGTCCATCACTTAGGAGATAGCACAAACCTGGATGTGTTTGAACCTGGACTTTTGGATACTTAGGACTAAAGCAGGCTAACCAACGCAATTCAAGGCTGGATCTCCTGAGCCGGCTGGTAGGAGCTTGTGATTTGAGAATTAAGGAGATCCACCTGGTGTCTTCTTATGCCTATGCAGCCAGGACAATGGGGTTATCCCTCCCTCTTCACACGTCAGCAGTGACTCACAACTCTGAGGAACCAACAACTTTAAAAATTATTTTATTGTTATAATTTTTCTTCTGAGACAAGGTCACGCTCTATAGCCCAGGCTGGCCTGGCACTCACTATAAAACCTAAGCTGGCATAGAAGTAATGGTTAACCTGGCTCAGGCTCCCCAGTGCTAGAATTATAGGCAGGGCTACCATGCTTGACTTTGAGTTGCCGGTATTGAATTTCTATGTTTTTTGTTTGTATCTTGTTGTTCTTGTTTCTTTTAAAAATCAAAGGAAAACTGACTCAGCCTCAATCTTGCTGGTTTGTTTATACTTTATTTATTTGTATTGAGGAAGCAGAGTCTCATGTTTCCCAGACTGGGCCCAAAGTTGCTATATAGCCAAGAATGGTATTGAACTGCTGATCTTCCCATCTCTACATCTTAAGTATTATAGGCATTTACTACGATACTCAGTTCTATGCTGGAGATTAAACCCATGGCTTTGTGCATGCTGAACAAGCCCTTTAGCAGCCGAACTATAGAACCAGTGCATGCTGTCCACCCCGTTAGTGGGCAGGTTATTAATCTGCCATTCCACGGGCTTAGTCTCCCTGGAAAGACTGTGCCCAATTAGTTAGAAGTGTGGGGCATACCACAAAGTCCTCAGTCAAAGTCCACAATAAAATTGCCTCTGCTGCCTCAGACCATTTCCAGTTTGGTGATCTTGCTATTTCCGAGCCCAGGAGTCTTTGGTAAAGCAGGAAACACAATGGCAAGAAACTTCATGTCTTCTGAGACCACAGTCTAGGTCTTTCTGATGTTCTGGCTTCTGAGTCTCTTCTCCTTTCCTTCAAGGGCCGTCCCATGTCTCTGCTGCCTATCCCCTTCTCCCTCTGTATCTGCTTGTACCAAAGACAGGAAGTTCCATTATCTTTAAGCAGCTTATGCTTCCTGTCTCAAAAGAATTCCTAGGGTAGAGTGAGGTGTGACTAGAAGAGGAGGCAATGGAAAAATACAGAAAAAAAATATAAAATGTTGTTTTGTCACATGTAACTTAGAGGTTACTTAGGAGAACTCAGCCCCATAAGAGAGCTGGCTCTGTGCTAGGCCAACCAATGATCATGTGATAAAGAAAGAGAGGTGTGTCATGCTAAAGAATTTTCCAGAAGCCTACATGGTTGCTCAAAGTCTTGGGACATAGCTGACTCCTATCTTTAGTCCTAAGGTATTTTTTCATAAGCATTGTCTGGGTTGTCTTTTGTGGTCATGTGGTCACTGTAAGTACTTCACTGGTATGGTACTGGGGATGATGGGCTGAGATCGCTTCTGTGAGAGGTCTTTGGTTGTTCAGAGGGAGGCCCTGGCTGTCATATAGGGCTGGAACAGCCCCTGTCCTTTCTTTCTCTGTGGGTCGATCTTCTTACAGCTGCAGCTTGTACCTGGATGACACTGGCTCTTCTGGTCTGTCCGTCCAGGTAAATCAGGGCAGCAGATGTGCACAGTTTGGATTTCTACGGTTTCCCACCCAGAACTGAAAGGACCTTTGAGATGGATGCAGCTGACTCCCAACCTGCAGATACAGCCAGCCTCTGAGGAGCCAAGGAAATTGGCTAACGTCACATGTATGGATACAGTCAGGTACACTTTTTTACTCTCAGCCTTCCTTTAACACCTCTGAGCCTCTTGTCTTTCCCTAAATTCTTTAAGAGTTTTTCTGGGTCCTTGGGGATGATTTACCTGCATTATCTTACCGCTGCCTCTGAGGCCAGCATTCTGGACCCATCCTGCTGACTCCCGCTCTTTCCAGCCTATTGGGCTGTGAGATTATTAACACAAGGACAATGAATGCTTGTAGAACTCATGGGACATTGGCCTGGGTTTTGCTCACATCCATCATCTGTAGAGCATTTTTGACGGGGATTGGGATGGTGGACCTTTCAGAAGGTAGCCTTATTTATCAGTTTATAGTGCAAGAACACATACATACACATATACACACACAGAGACAGACTGGGGCGGGGAGGGAGGAGAGGAAGAGAGAGGTGGGGGGAGAGGGAGAGGGACAGAGAGGGGAGAGGGAGAGGGAGAGGGAGAGGAAGGGTCTCCTATATTAGGCCCCTTTGCAGCTGGAGATAAGAACATAACCCACTGCACATACTACAGGTATGTTCTGGATATGTTCATGTGTGACTTTCTGATCTGAAGTCAAACCACAAAGCAAACAATTCTGAGGTCTTTTGTTTCCCATGGTTTTTATTAGCTTAATTAATAACTAATGGCAGCATTCTAAAGTTGTTTTAAAATCTTCAACCACGCTGAGGGGTAGAACATAGTTGTAACCCAGAATTCCCACTTCAAGGCCAACCTGGGCAGTATAACAAACTCCTGTCTCAAACAACTAAAATCCTCAACCGTGTTCCACGTCACTATCCATGCACAGCATTCTATAACTCACATTATGAGCCCTATGTGCTTCTTTGGACACTCTCATCCCCCTTTCTTAGGCATGGAAGCTGAGTGGGCCATGTCAGATGACCTGCCATAGTCAGCCATTTTTAAAAGGAAGAATCGGGACCACAACCGAAACAATACTCTACATTGCAGCACAGTGATTTTTTTTGTCCCTACTTTTCCACTGAGCACAGATTGGTCACATGATCCACAGGGAAGCTGTGGTGCTGGGACAGGGTAGACCCTATCTGCGGAGTGGCCTATCTTGGTAAAAGTCTGATAAAAAATATTTCGAAGCAGACTGGGAAGAGTTATGGTAGAAGGGTACCAACGCTCCCCAGAAGTCTCTGTCTGCCCTTGCCTACCCTGGCCTCCGCACCTCCACTCCTCATTCTTGCCTCTATCCTGGCTATGCTTTTGATTGTGTTAGCCGTGGCCCAGCAGGAGACAGAGTTCCATGCTGTCACCCATAGCAGCCTGAGACGTTTGTTCCCTTTTGGGGACCTCTTAGGGAATTCAACTCAGGTAAAGCCAGATCCTTGGCTTCACTAGAGGAAAGAATTTTCAGCATTGAAATAATTTCAGCATGAGCCCATGTGAAGCAGAGTTGGTCTTTAATTAATATTAATTAATTTGTGTGCATGCGGCATATGCATACACTCCTGTGCAGGTGCCTATGTCCATTCTGAGGCCAGAGGAGGAGGATGGTTGTTTTCCCCTGTGACTCCCCATCCTGTTCCTTGCACTGAGCCTGGAGCTCCAGGTTTCTTTCTCTTTCTTTCTTTCTTTCTTTCTTTCTTTCTTCCTTCCTTCCTTCCTTCCTTCCTTCCTTCCTTCCTTCCTTCCTTCCATGAGGTTGCCAGCCAGCAAGCCCCAGAGATCCTCCGTGTTTACTCTCCTCAGCACTGAGTTTTTTACATGGTTGCTGCAATCCAGCCTCTGGTCCGTATGCCTGTGCAGCAAGCACTCCTAACCATGGAGTCATCTCTCTAGCCCCAGTGGGAGTTCAGGAAAAGACATTTTAAGTGGAGATCTTAAGCAAGGGGGCTAGTAGAAGGAGGTTCTCAGGGAGAGACTAAGCCCCATCCGAGTGTGGGTGTGGACTTCTCAAGGGATAGTCATGCTAAAGTGTCCTAATGATGACCATATATAGGATTTTGGAAGCTTTTAGAATTTCACTGTTCAGCAGGTTTCTAAAAGACCCTCCCTTTCTCTATTCCATATATATATATATATGTATATATGATTAATAATAAATTAATTATAAATATATATTTATATAAAATTGAGATTATAGGCTAGCTCTGGAGGTGCCAGATGGGTTTACAGTTGGATGAAAGATAAAATCTGGAGCCACTAGGTTTGCAGAAGGGGGATTGAGACACATCCTTTAACTGTAAGTGGGTTTATGGTAAGATTCCTAGAAAATGGTAGGTTTATAGCTGGAGAAGGAAAAAAGGCTTTAAGCAGATATTACTACATTGAAAGCCTTGATTCTCAGTAGACAAGGGGCTTTGACGAGGCTCCAGCATAAGGGCTTCCTACTCCCCGAGTCCAGATAATTTTCCTTGTCTTTTTGATCCTGCTAGATTTCATGGCCTGAGCTTGGAGCCTTAACCAGGCTTCTCTCATCAGCCAGTAGCTTTAGATTCACTGTGGCTGTGGCTGTGGCTGTGGCTGTGGCTGTGGCTGTGGCTGTGGCTGTGGCTATGGCTATGGCTGTGGTTCTGGCTGGAGCTGGAGCTGGAGCTGGAGCTGGAGCTGGAGCTGGAGCTGGAGGCAGTTGTGATCCACCCACATATAATATATAAGATATATAAGTATATGCATATATAAATATATAGAAATGAATAACATAAATGGATATATAAATTTATGATATATAAATAATATTTTTATTAATTTATCGAGAATTTCCTACATGTAGTGTATTTTAGTCAAAGATGATCTTAGAGTTTCTATTGCTGAAAACACTATGACCAAAAACCAAGGTGGGGAGGAAAGGGTTTATTTGGCTTACATTTCCAGATCATAATCTATCATTGAAGGAAGTTAGGTTAGGAATTCAAATGGGGCAGGATCCTAGAGGTAGGAGTTAATGCAGAGGCCATGGAGGGTGCTGCTTACTGGCTTGCTTCCCATGGCTTGCTCAGCCTGCTTTCTTATAGGACTCAGGACACCAGCCTAGGGATGGCAACACCTATCATGAGCTAGACTCTCCCTCATTGATCACTAATTGAGAAAATGCTTTACAGCTGGATCTTATGGAAGCATTTCCTCAACTGAGGCTCATTCCTCAGATGACCTTAACTTGTGCTAAGTTGACACACAAAACCAGCTAGTACAAAGACTAAATTAAAAAAAAAAATCCTAATTTTTCATACAATATATGTATATATATTTCCTTTATTTTTTTTTTTTTTTCTTTTTCGATGCAGGGTTTCTCTGTGTAGCCCTGGCTGTCCTGGAACTCACTCTGTAGACCAGGCTGGCCTTGAACTCAGAAATCCACCTGCCTCTGCCTCCCAAGTGCTGGGATTAAAGGCATGCACCACCACTGCCTGGCCCCAATAAGACAAAACTAACAAAACAAATAGTGCACAAAAATCCATGGGGTCCGTTGGTGTTGGCTAACTACCCCTGGACTTGGGGCCTGCCTTGGAGTATGTTTGGTATCCATTGGAGATTGATTTTCCCTTTCTGAGCGGTATTGGTTGCAAATAGTTTCTTCATTAGGGCTAGGACTTTGTCTCCGTCCATTCCTCTTCTTAGAGCTGGGAACCTGGTGTGAACCCGTGAAAGTCTAGTCTGTGCTCTCATGGCCACTGTGAGTTCATAATATATATCAGTCCTCTTGTGTCTGGAAGACACTGATCACTTGGAGTCGTCTGTCACCTTTGGCTCTTTCAATATTCCCACCTCCTCTTCTGCATAGATCCCTTAGCCTTGAGGGGAGGGTTTGATGCAGACATCCTATCTAAGATTGAGTGCTCCAAAGAATACCAGTCTCTGAACATTGTCCCATTAGCTTCTCTAATGGGGGCTGATCAACACCATGGTTGATCCAAGTCCCAGCCCTGGAAGGCTGAATTTTTCATGAACACCACAGGTGATCTTACACAGGCAGCCTACATATCAGTGTCTTGGTTTGGAACCCATTTGGCTGTGTAAATCTAGACAAAACTCTTGCTTTGCTTAAACTGAGGACCAGAGCACTCTGTAGGGCAGTTGTAAAGATGGAATGCAAAGTACTTGGTGTAATGTCTTGCATATGGTGAGTCCACAACAAATGGTTGCTATTATGATTACTTTAATCATGTTACCCATCAGCTCAATTTGTTCTGCTGTCACCTGCTTCGATTTTCTGCCTAACCTGATAAAGATCTGTCAGTCTTTCTCCTAAACTATCTACTTCCTAATCCAATGTAGGACATTTATAACATTTACTCCTTACCATGGGACATATATACCCCTGACCTGTTGGACACCTCTTGTGCATTGCTCCGACCAATGTTGGTTGTCAAGGAGTCGAGAGTGTTGACAGATGTTGTCTTTGGTGGGCGAATGGTAGATGGTCACTTCTTTTTAATTCATTTCCTTATTGCCTGTATTTTCTGATTTGTTTTGTCATAGCATGCATTACATTTGAACCAAGAAAAGTACTATATTTTCAATTTGTAGAAAATCAAGTTGTTGCCATGTCTAGGAAACTTTCTTTGAAGGGTTCTGCTGAGTTCTGAGCACTCCTTTTAAACCTCACGCCCCCTCAGCACCTCCATTCCCTCTGCTCTGTCATATTTACATTGGCTTGAGTGAGTCTGTATCTACTTAAAGGGCTGAGAATCCTTGAGTAGGTAGTTGGCAACTCGAGGGTAGAGGCTGTATCATTTCTTTTTTTAGGAATAGCTCAAGTGTTTCACAGCCAACCTCGGTTTTCTAACTACCCCTGAACTGAATCCAAGTCTGAGAAACTGAGGGTGTTTGGTTAGAGCAAGGCTTGGTTGTACCCAGATGAATTCCACACTTTTTCTAACTTAATATTCCTGACACTGGCTAGAGCCCAGGCAGCACAGCACTTGTCTAGCTGGTATGAGGTCTTCGCTTGGATTAGCAGCACCACAATATGCTTCCTGACACTTAGGTAGCCTGAGAATGTAGTCTTTGGGGAACCTAGATTCACATGGCAGTTTTCTGTAAGGACTTCCTGTCATGAAACTTGGGGCCACATTTTAGCTTATGCATGAAATAAGCCAAGTCTTTTAGAATCTCTAGATACCCTTTAAATGTTATCTTATTTTATTTAGTTTGTTTATTTACTCTTGAGATAGAGTCTTACTCTGTAGCCATGGCTATCCTGGAACTCACTAGTAGACCAAGCCGAAGTGAGTGTGTCTACTCATTATGTAGACCCTAATCCTAACCCCAACCTTGAACTCATAGAGATCAGCCTGCTTCTGCCTTCTAAGTACTAGGATCAAGGTCTGAGCCACCACTGCCTAGGTCATAATTTTTTCTCACTGTTTTTTTTTTTTTAAGCCCCTCACAGCTCTGAGAGGCCTGGTAAAGGCTGAGTTATGACTTATTTGCTCATCTGGTTTATGATTAAGCACCGAAGATGACAAAAACCAGATGTGACTAAGAACCAGGGCTTTCCCGGGTGTGGTGGCACACACCTGCCATCCTATTACTCAGGGAGCCGAGGCAGGAGGATTGTCTCAACGTCCATTCCTAGAAGGAAGGAAGGAAAGGGGAGAGGGAAAGAAAGAAGGGGAAGAAATGGATTTAAGTCAGCCATGGAGATGTGAAGGAAATAGTGCTGTATGGGTCAGATAAAGGTTCAGACCACATGGCCCCAGTGTGGCTATCTGTAACAAATGAACTAAGATATCAACTACCACAAGGAAACCTATGGTTAGTTATAAATATAATGATTATATAATTTGTTCCATGCCACTTCTTTTTTTTTTTTTTAAGATTTATTTATTTTATATATGTGAGTCAACTGTACCTGTCTTCAGACGCACCAGAAGAGGGCATCGGACTCCATTACAGATGGTTGTGAGCCACCATGTGGTTGCTGGGAATTGAACTCAGGTACTCTGGAAGAGCAGTCAGTGCTCTTAACTGCTGAGCCATCTCTCCAGCCCAACCATTTGTTGTAAATGCTACTTTTGTGTAGTTTTACCTAAATATGTCCTCGAGATCAAGATCATACACCTTTACTTAGAGTAAATAAACTGTACCACATCTGTCTCCTGCTTCTTGCTTCTTCTTTAATTTCCCAGCCCCTGGGAACCTTGGGTCCTTGGCCTCAGAGCCTGGACCTGTCCTAGTATGAGCATGTGTGAAGGGTTCAAGGTCATCCTCAGCTATATAGCAACTTCAAAACCAGCTTAGGCTATGTGAAACCCCATTTCAAAAACCAGTAGACAGGAACCAAGAGTAAATGGACTTAAGACTGATAAGCATTGTTTCATTCTAGTCCTGCCTGTTGGTTATAGATGAGAAGTTACTTCTCCTAGGCACTAATGGGAATGTCCAGTGCATAGCACTGTTATGAGAACTAAGGAAAATAAGGCATAAGAAGTGCTCTATTCTTAGTTACTGGCCGCTTTCATTACTACGGGGAACTTTCAGTGCAGCAGAGATAGTAAGAAAGGACAGTCCTTACCGCTGACTTAGAAAATCCTTTCTCAAAAGGGGGATAGGAAGAGCTGCTCAGAGTGTGTGGCTCAGAATGAAAGACAACATTTTCATAGGTGGGAGGCAGTGAGGGTATGGATGGTCTAGGAGCTAACTGTGCAAGGGAGCCATCTGAGACATCTAAGACAGCTGCAGAAAGTCTTGAAAGCATCCAGAAGGACAGATGAGAGACGGAGTCAGGGAGAGGATGTGTGGTGTGGAGGAGGGATGCTGAGTAGGTTATGGGCTGGGGGTGGCTGATGGGGCTGTGAGACAGCAATAGGCTGGTAGCTAAGGGCTCTTGCAGTAGAGGAATAAGGCCTGGGCTGGAATTGCTAATGAATACTGTGATCTTGGGAATGTATACCAGGCATTTTTTAAACACCAGAAAATCAACATCCAAGCTCAAGGCATCAAGGAGCGTGGGTGTTTGGTAAAGACCCATTTCCTGGTTCCTAGATGGAGCTTTCTTGTTGTGGTCTCACCAGATAGGAGCAAGGGGGCTGTGTGGAGTCTCTTAGACGGCCACTATCATGACCTAGATACCCTCCCAACGTCCCATCCAAATACCACTGTCTTTTGGGTAGGACTTCAGTGTGTGAATTTTGGAAGGGCACAGACACTTAGAATATGGCAGTCACTCACCACAGGAGACTGTAGGGTTTGTTCTGTTTGCTTGTTTGTTCTTTTACTATGTAATATAGCTAGTGATAACTCCTTCTCATTAGTACTTTTAAGAGGAATTCATTAGATAATGGTATAAATTGCATTTTAAAAGTTCACTAAATGCTAGCCAAGATTATTGTTGTTAAAATAATAATTACTATAGAAACTGTACTTGGACATTTTACTTCTACAGAAGAATTCCATCTCATATCCATGCAGGTCTTTTCCATGCATTTGGATATCCACATGAAGTCATCTGTCACATAGTAATAACAATGTGCTGTACATGTATGTTCGTAAGACAACTTTTAAATAGCATGGTCTATGTGCCAAGTGTTGTTCTACATATTTAATATGGAAACTCATTTAATTATTCCAATAATACTGGAGAGTAGGTACTGTTATTCTCCTTATTTAAACTTTGTCATTGGTGTGTGTGAGAGAGAGATAGAAAGAGAGACAGAGAGAGAGAGAGAGAGAGAGAGAGAGAGAAAGAGAGAGACAGAGGGACAGAGGGACAGAGGGACAGAGACAGAGAAGAGGCCAGAGGACAACTTTTGAAGTGATTTTCTCCTCCTGCCACAAGTTCTGGAGACTGAACTCAGGTCATTAGAATTGTAAGCCAAAGGCCTTGCTGAGCCATATTGCCAGCCCCATTATCTCTATTTGATAGAGAATACAACTGAGGTATAGAGAACATAAACAGCTTGCCTAGGTAACACACCTAATAGGTGACAAAGCTAGAATTTTTAGTTCTGGGAGTGTGGCTCAGAATTCATGTTCTTAACTACTTGACTATTAATTAAATACCATGTTCAAAGACTGAGAAGAACAGAGGAAGAGGTTGGGAATTAAACACTAATTGTTCCTAAAGATGATCAAGAAGAGAGAGATAGGACCCTATAAGACCACACCCACTTGGATATCAGTTTGGGTTGTACCAGGAGTCCTTGTGGCATTCTGTAAAATCAGTTAATAAGTTGAACACATTGCAGATACCTTTGGCCATAGGTCCTCCTTGCCCAGTGCCAGGCTAGAAGACAGAATGTGGTGGGATGCATATAAATATACCTAAATCCTATCTGCAAAAGATATTCAAGCTATGAGTAATGGTGGTGTGAATTGGAGGCCGGGTTGATCTAGACAGCAAGTTTCAGGGCTACTTTTTGAGACTCTGTCTCAAAGGGGGGAAAAAAGCACACAGTCTGCTGATTATGGGTTGGGTTGCTGCTCTGCTAGACCATCAGCTGTTCTTTTTTTTTTTGCTAGTAGGCTGGACTTTATACCGCAAACATGTCTGTTCTTCCTTTCTTCCTGAGCATACTTCCTACATCCCTAGAATTCTTCCATTTAGCCCTTTCTGGCTTCAGATAGCTGATGCTATGATGCAGACTTTTGAACACTGGTTATAAAGTAGTCCTAATATCCTGAACGTCAACCTGAAATAATTAATTAGGAAATGAAATTGATTGTTGGCAAAAGCCATAATCCTGATAAAAGTCTTGGAGAGATCAGGAATTCATGGAACATATCTAAACATAATAAAAGCAATATACAGCAAACCAAGAGCCAACATCAAACTAAATGGAGAGAAACTTGAAGCAGTCCCACTAAAATCAGGGACTAGGCAAGGCTGCCCACTCTCTCCTCATCTATTCAATATAATACTTCAGGTTCTAGCTAGAGCAATAAGACAACTAGAGGAGATCAAGGGGATACAAATTGGAAAGGAAGGAGTCAAGGTACCACTCACTGTTCATGGATGATATGATAATATACATAAGAAACTCCAAAAATTCTACCAGAGAACTCCTATAGCCAATAAACAACTTCGGCAAAGTGGCTGGATATAAAATTAACTCAATTAAATCAGTAGTCTTCCTTTATATAAATGATAAACAGAGTGAGAAAGAAATTAGGGAAAGAACACCCTTCACAATTTTAGCCACAAATAATGTAAAATATCTTGGTGTAACTCTAACCAAGCAAGTGAAAGATCTGTATGACAAGAACTTCAATTTCCTGAAGAAAGAAATCAAAGAAGACCTCAGAAGATGGGAGGATCTCTATCTCATGGATTGGTAGGCTTCACATAGTGAAAATGGCCATCTGACCAAAACAATCTATGGATTCAATGCAATTCCCATCAAAATTCCAACAAAGTTCTTCACAGACATGGAAAGAGCAACTCTCAATATGAAAAAACAAAAAATCAAAGATACTGAAAAACAATTCTGAAAAATAAAAGAACTTCGGGGGGAATCACCTTACTTAACCTCAAACTATACTACAGAGCAATAGTGATAAAAAGCATGATGGTACAGAGACAGACCGACTGTTTGATGGAATAGAATGAAAGACTCCGAAGTAAACCCACACACCTATAGACACTTTATCTTTGAAAAAGAAGCCAAAACCATACACTGGGAAAAAGAGAGCACCTTCAACACATGGTGCTGGTCTAAGGAGGGGTCTGCATGGAGAAGAATGCAAGTAGATCTGTATTTATCATCCTGTACAGAAAAAGTTCAGGTGGACCAAGGACCTCAATATAAAGCCAGATACATTAAATCTAATAGAAGAGAAATAGCTCAGACTCTAAGATTCATAATTGATAAATGGGACCTCTTGAAACCGAAAAGCTTCTGTACGGCAAAGGACACTGTCAATAGGACAAAATGGCAACCGAAGAAAAGATCTTCATTAATCCTACATCCAATAGAGGGTGAATATCCAAAATATATAAAGAACTGAGAAGTTAGACTCCAACAAACCAAATAACCCACTGAAAAAATTCTCAACAGAGAAACCTCCAATGGCTGAGAAGCACTTAAAGAAATGTTCATTATCCTTAGTCACTAGGGACATGCAAATCAAAATGACCCTGAGATGCCACCTTACACCAATCAGAAAGGCTAAGATTAAAAACTCAAGTGACAGCTCATGCTGGCAAGGATATGGCAAAAGAGGAACACTCCTCCATACCTGGTAGGATTGCAAACTGATACAACCACTCTGGAAATTAATCTGGTGATGCCTCAGAAAATTGGAAATAGTTCTACCTGAAGACTCAGCTATACCACTCCTGGGCATATACCCAAAAGATGCTCCACCATAGCATAAGGATGCATGTTCCACTATGTTCATAGCACCCTTATTCATAATAGCCAGAAACTAGAAGCAACCTCAATTGAAGAATGAATACAGATGATGTGGTTCATTAACACAATAGAATATTATTCAGCTATTAAAATAAGGACATCAGGGTTGGCGAGATGGCTCAGCGGGTAAGAACACTGTTCTTCCAAAGGTCCTGAGTTTGGATCCCAGCAACCACATGGTGGCTCACAAACACCCATAATGAGATCTGACGCCCTCTTCTGGTGTGTCTGAAGACAGCTACAGTGAATTATGCCAGAGGGAGCGGGGTGGGAACAAGTGGGGCCAGAGTGAGCGGGGCCAGCAGAGGTCCTGAGTTCAATTCCCAGCAGCCACACACATGATGGCTCATGGCCATCTGTACAGCTACAGTGTACTCATACACATAAAATAAATAAAAATAAATCTTTTAAAAAAAAAAAAGGATATCATGAATTTTGCAGGCAAATGGATGGAACTAGAAAATATCATCCTGATTGAGATAACCCAGACCCAAAAGGAAATGCATGATATATACTCACTGATAACTGGATAGCAGCCAAAAAGTATAGAATACTTATGAGACCACAGACCATAAGAAGTTAAACAAGGAGGGCCCAAATAAGGATGCTTCAATCCCACTTAGAAGGGGGAACAAAATAATCATGGGAGTTGAGGGAGGGTAGGACCTTGGTGGGACAGAGGAGGGGGAGGGAAAAAGGACTGCATGATCAGGTATGGAGGAGACAGGAGAGAAGCCCAGAGGGCCAGGAGAATAAATCGATATGTGCAGCTGCTAGGGGCAGTGAGGGTGAGCGGGGGGGGGGGGGGGGGGGGAGGGGGACCTCTAGAAAGTCCCAGAGACCTGAGATCTGAGATTCTCCCAAGGCTCAATGTGGGTGACTTTAGCAGAAATGTTCAACAGTAGGGAGATGGAACCTGAAGAGCTCACTTCCAGTAGAGAGACAAGGCCCCCCAATGAGGCATGGGGACACCAACCCACCTTCAAAACTTTTGACTCAGTTTTGTTCCTGTCTAAAAGAAGTGCAGAGACAAAAATGGAGCAGAAACTGAAGGAATAACTATCCAGTGATTGGCCCAACTGGGCAATCTATCTTATGGGGAGACACCAAGGCCTGACACTGTTACTAGATGCTATATTGTGCTTACAGACAGGAGCCTGGCATGGTTATCCTTTGAGAGGCTCTACCAGGAGCTGGCTAAGATGGATGTAGATGCAGTCAACCATTGGACTGAGGTCCGGACTCCTATAGAAGATTTAGGGGAAGGATTGAAGGAGCTGAAGGGCGTGGCAACCCAATAGGAAGACCAACAGTGTCAACTAACCTGGACCCCTGGGAGCTCCCAGAGACTAAAGCCACCAACCAAAGAGCATACAGGGTCTGGTCCAAGACCCCTGGCACATATGTAGTAGAGGACTTCCTTGTCTGGGCTCAGTGGGAGAGGGTGAGCTTAATGTTATAGAGACTTGATGCCCCAGGGAAGGAGGATGCCAGGGGTGAGGGTGGAGGTGGGGGTGGGAGTGGGAGGGTGGGCACCCTTTCAGAGGTGAAGGGGAGGGGGAGGGAGTAGAGAGTTCTAGGAGGGGGGTTGGGAGGGAGGGCAACATTTGGGATGTGGATAAATAAAATAATTTTAAGAACATAAAAAACCAGCCATAATCCGAAAGTTTAATTATATCAACACATAGTTAAACTATATATGTTTGTTTGTTTGTTTGTTTGTTTGTTGAGGCAAGGTCTCAGTATGTAACCCTGGCTGGCTTAGAACTTACTATGCAGACCAGGATGGCTTTGAATTCACCCCAATCTGCCTACCTCTGCCTGATGGGATTAAAGGCGTACACCAACATGCCTAGGTATGTATATTTTAATGGTAAGATAGGTGTAATGTCTTATGCTTATAATCCTAGAACTCAGCAGGATGCAGCAGCAGGAAGATTTAAGAGTTTGAGATCAGCCTGGGGTGCACAGTGAGTTCCAGGCTGCCCTTTTAAGGAGAGGAACACTGTTTCACCCTACTTCTCAAAAGTAACATAAAAAAAAGGTCACTAAATTATTTTGCTCCGTGGCATGCTACCACATGTTCATATTTTTATATTTAATGATATAACCTTGCTTGAATTCAGCCAGGGTGGAATCACTCAGCAACCACTACAGTCAGCATCACCCTGAAGCACATCCTCACTTTCCAGAAGATCGCTGACATTAGTTAGAATCATATTAGATCGCTGACCTTAGTTGGAACCATGTGTTTCAGCATAAGGGTTCCACTGGAGTCCTTGGATTCTATGTGGGAGAAGAGGAAAGGGGGAGGGGAGACGGAGGAATAGAAGGAGGAGGAAGAGGAGAGAGAAAGGGAGGAAGAGGAAGAAGGGAAGGAGGAAGGGAAGAGGGAAGAGGAAGAAGAGAAGGAGGAGGAATGCCCCAGTTCCCAAGCTAGGCCAGCCCTACTTGAGCTTGAATGTTTTAAATACAAACTTAACAAGTAAGATTTTTGAGTAAAGTTCTTTTAGTAGTTAAAGAAATTGAAAGTGACTGATCTGATCTAATCTTACTTTACTGTTCAGGAAATGAAACTTTGCACAGTTTGGTTCCGGAGTATGGTGACTTGCCTGGAGCCTGCTGGAGCATGGTTCACTGATGGACCTGGGAAAGCCAATGCTGTGGTACTCCACAGTGGGGGACAGTTTCCTGCAGAAGTTGGCAGAAGCTACAGGACACTTCTGCTCCTCATAGGTCTTGGTGCTTGCAAAGCCACAGGAATGGTGCCTTTTTGCCCTGCACACAGTAGACTACCCAGCAAGTTTGGTAAATGCTCTCTGCCACTAATAGAAAATTAGAAGGACTACAGGCTTACTAGACCCATGATCCCTGACTGACTTGAGTCAAAATCTGATCTGTACAAGCAGGTTTAAAACTGTTCTCAATTTTTGCTGGAGGAAATTTGCTTAAAGTCTTGGGAAAACAAACACCATTAAACAAACACACAATGGCCATGTTATTTTGTATTAAGCAGAGCCAGAAATGGGTTTGTGGCTACAGGGAAATAGGATATGGCTTGGTAGCAGAGCTGTGAATGATACGATATACACAGGGGAGAGTGTATAGCAATGATTATATACAGGAGAGCATATGTGGGGGGATGTATATAGGGAGTATGTGTGTACAAAAAGTATATACAAGAGAAGTGTATATGGAGGCATGTATATAGAAGTATATATAGGGGGAGTATATAAAGGGGAAATCTATACAGGGTGAATGTATACAAGGGGCATATTGTGTATAGGGATAGTATATACAGGGGAGAGTATCTGTTGGCTGGGGACTGTATATAAGGAGTAGTGTTTACAGGGGAGTGTGTGTGCAGTGGGAATGTGTACAGGGGTGGTGTGTACAGGGGAATGTGTGCGTAGTAGGGAGCCCATACATGGGAGAGGTAACAAAATAGAGATGGATGTTTTATCCACGGAATGAATAGACATTTAAAACAACCATTTTTAGAGGTAAGAAATTCAGTGCCTGTTGTCCAGGTGTATATGATTTCCTGGGAAAAAGTCCTTGCCAATTGCTTCCCTCTAACAAAATTTGATTTCTTTTGTTATCAGTTAGTTTTACTGTATTATGTAATCTCAATTATACAGTGCTTTGTGCTCGCAGCAATGCCTTGCACAACACATTTTTTTGTGCTAGCACTAGGATGACAAATTTCATAATAAGCCTTAAGTTAGTTGTTTAAAGCTATAGTAACAAAATACCACAGACCAGATGGCTTGAACAACATGAATTTATCTCTGTTATAGTTGTTAAAGCCAGAAGTCCAAAACCTAGGTGTCAGTGATGGAGTTTTCCTCATGGCTTGCAGATGCTGCCCTAACAGTCAGTACACTGTACAGGCCTGGTGCCTTCCAACATCGTTTTCTCCATTTGTTTAGTGTGTCTGCGTGTGTGCGCGCACGCACATGTGCGTGCATACATATGCTACAGCACGTGTATGGCAGTCAGAGGATAACTTGCAGGAGTTGGTTCTCTCCACTATGTGGGTTCTAAAGATCAAACTTAGGTCTCAGGCTTGGGGACAGCACTTTTGCCCCATTTTGCTGGCCCTAATGTCGGCTACTTATGAGAACACCAGTCACACTGGTTTAGGGCTTGCTCTAAAGACCTTATATTAACATAATCACTTCCTTAAAGACCTTTTCACATTCAATTGTAGTCTGATGTGCTGGAGGTTAGGGTTTCAATACATTAACTTTAAAGAGGTATAATCTGGCTCATAACAAACGTTCAAGAGCTGTTTTACCTACCCTGCATGAATGTGACCTCAATCACAAACTAGAACATGAAGGGTCCTTTTTCATTGACACTGAGATTTTTCATCACCTACACAAGTTGACTCTGATGCCAGTGTAGAGAGCCTATAGGGGAGGTAAGTGCCTTTAAAAAAACAAAACAAAACAAAACAAAACAAAAACAACAACCCCCCCCCTACAAAAACAACTTACATTGACTTAAAGAATTTTCACACTTGTTTTTCTCTTCTTCAAATTGCCTTTTTGTCTTGCTTTTACAAAAAAAAAAAAATTATTTTCCTATTTGGAAAGTCCCCAGATGATGCTCAATGTTAGCAGATTAATGACTTATATGACTGTTGGTGACATGGAAGTGGGTGGAGCACCTGTTCAAGGCTGAGAGTTGGTAGCTATATCACTGAGCAAAACAACGAGAGCATTAAATGAAAGCTGTTTCTTGTATTTAAAAAAAAAAAAAAAAAAGGACGAAGGATAGAACACTTCCTCTTGTCCTGTGCCATCCATTCCTCTAGTCCCTTTCCAAGCCCATTAGTATTTGCTAGGCATCTAAAACAGGCTGAGCACATGAGTAACATTGTTGCGTTCCTGCCTTTATCAGTTTAGAGTTGATCTGTACCAGCTACTAAAGAGAGTGACTCACAGACACACAGTCTCTATCTTATAAATGGAGAAGATTCTATACTTCTCTTCTGGCCTAGAGTACTATATTCATTCACCCTCCTGCAAAGACTTAAAGGACTGTAACATAAGACTTATATGAAGGGCTGGAAGGAAAGATGACTCAGCCATTAAGAGCACTGGCTGCTCTTGCAGAGAACTGTGGATTGGTTTCCAGCACCCACATGGTGGTTCATAGCCATGCATAACTCTACTTCCAGGAATAACTAGTTCCCTGGTCTAACATCTATAGGCACCAGGCATGCATGTGTTGCACATACACACCTGGAAATACACACATAAAATAAATAAATACATTTAAAATAGCATGACTGTATGTGAAATGAAGTGAAGCTTCTTGACAGATATACATTTGAAGATGAACTTTAGTTATTCCTTGGATGGCCTGGACAGTCAAAACTAAACAAGAAAAAAACATGGTGTGTGCTTTTCTTGTCCTTTGTCCTAAAAAGCACAAGAGGACAAGACTCAAGGTGTGAACCTGGGTGTAGTGATGTAAGCCTGGAATCTAAACTCTAGACCTGATGTCTGAGGTGGGAGGATTGTGAGTTTGAGGTCAGCCAGCCCTACATAGTGAGACTCTGTCTCAAGAAACAATCGAAGGAAAATAAAACAATTTAAAATGTATTCTTTATACTTTCATTTTTTATTGAAGTGAACATTTTAAAGGGAAAGTCAATTTAACCAAAATCACTACAATATTCAGAGTTACAGACTTTGAGGGAAATAATAGTATAGAATAAACATATGCATTTCAAAAAAGAGAGGAAACAGAGATGGAAAGGATTGGACTAAATCAGAACCAAAACCCAAACTCCATGTCTGATGTCCAAGACATGCAGTATGATGTGAACCATGAAGGGCTTGGGCAGCCTGTTACGGCAGCCTGGCTGTTTGTAGTTCTGGTGGCCTCTTTTGATCTGATTCCCACTGACTACCTGTGGCTTTCCTTGACAGATGTTCCATATTCCTGCCATCTTGAACTTCCTGGGTCTCTATTGTAGCCTGTATCTCACACTCTCAGATGCATGCATTTCCCTCCCAGAGGCTGTCTATATGTTTCCTGGTCTTGCAGCTTTTATTTGCAAGCTGTAGAACCCTACTAACTCTTGCATTTAATATTTCTGCATCATGTTGACACTGCTAAGTTCTGCCATTAGCTCAAGTGGTGGCTGGCCTCCTTTAAATCACAGCCACAGTGTCTTCTGAGTATGAGATGTGTTGGGGTTCAGTTCTAATGCTTTGATTTAATCAGGAATCTACATGGCCAAATGCTAAAGGTCTTTGTCCTCAATTGGTTTTTGACCAATCAATAAAAATGCTAGTGGCCAATAGCTAGGCAAAGGGAGATGAGGTGGGACCCTTAGATTTGTGCAGGCTAGGGAGCAGGAGAGAGGAGGAAAGGAGGATTGTCATGATTTGGAGGCAGACAGATCAGATTTAGAGCTGCAGAAAGAAAATCATCCAAAATGTAAGTGAGAAAGGATGTGCCCCTCAGAGGACTGCTCAGAAGCTTCTTGGGCAGCATAGACCAGAGAGCTGCCCAGAAGAAACAGGGCAGCAAAGATAGATCATAGATTTAGAGTGTTGAATCAGGAGTAATGGAGGGAAATCTATGATAACCAGGCAGAGGATTAGAACTTCCCAGCCTTTGAGCTAGCCAAGGCATTTCAAAATTAAGTTAATGAGTGTGTCTTTCATTTGCAGATCTAAAGAGTTCCTGGGGGAGGGGATGGTGGCTGGAAGCATACAACCCCACCAGGAGTCAAAGCAGTGTTCACAGCTACACCAGGGCGGGTGAACCCAGGGAAACATTTCTCTAGGCAGCCCTGAGTGAGTAAGCTGTCCTAATGGACTTATTTTCTCAAGAGAAAGTCTTTGAAATGAGTTTTTAATATTATATCTGGGAGCCTGTGACAGATGAGATCTGGCCAATTTTGAGATGCCTTGAAGGTATCCTGTAGCTGTTCTTGTCTATTTTGTAGGTTCTTCTTTTACCCCTTTCCACCCTTTCAACCCCCTAACACTAGATAGGAGAGAACAAAGGATAGTAAGGGAAGGAAGAAACATTTTTATACTATTTCCTGCTGATTAAGGGTGTCAAGTTCCTTGGGACAAGTTTTAATCCTCTCTGTCAAGATATCTAATTTCTTCTTATCGTTTCTTCTCTGTCCATGACCACAACAGCTACTAATAACCCACCACACTTCTCAGGATCCTAGCATTTATAGACCCTCTGAAAAGTTCCCAGAATTCCAAATGTCATACAATCACAGAAACTATCTGCAGCTGGCAAAATCCCACCCCTTTGAGAGCATGAGGCAAATCATAGTCAGCTGATGTGGACAGTCTAAAGCAGCCCTGTGTCCCCACTCTTGGGATTAAAATGAAAACACATTCCTATTTCTGTGTTTTATAAAGAAATCAAAATTCTCACTGCAGCATCCTTTCTATTGTTACATTTTACTTTTTCTATAGGATTGTGTGTTGCTTATATGCAGGTGTGTAAGTGTGCGTGAGTGTGCGTGAGTGTGTGTGTGTGTGTGTGTGTGTGTGTGTGTAGGCTACATGATAACCTTGAATGTCATTTTCAAAAGTACCATTCATCTTCTTTGAGACAGGAGGTGGGACTGGAGCCCACCAACTAGGCTATACTAGCTGACTGGTGAGCCCCAGGGGTCTTCCTGTCTTCACATTACTAATATTGGTAATACAAGCAAACATCACCATATCTGGCATTGATTGTCACATGGATTCTGAGGACCAAACTTAAATCCTCATGCTTACGAGGAAGTGCTTTGAGACATCCACCCAGCCCCATCTATGGTCTAATCTGAATTAGACCTCTAAAGAGATGGTCTAATCTTTTCAGAAACCATGCCTTCCTCAGCTCCAGTTTTTCACAAGCTTTTCTGATCAAGTTGCAAGTTTTCTGAGTCTTTATACTCTGATATTGTTCCTGATTCTTTCTGTAAACCTAGTTAAAAGGTGCTAGCAATAACCATGTCACAGCCTGAATACTGGATTGCCTCAGAATAACTCTACCAGATTAGTTAGTCCATTGTCTTCAGACTTAGCCTCTCTTGAAGTCTCAGGTCATGGCTGAATGCAGCCAAGTTCTTTGTCAGCATATGACACAGGTGACCTTACTGAAATCCCCAGCAGAGTCCTCATTTCCTCTGAAACCTCATGAGCACAGTCTTCACAGTTTTGATTCCTACCAGCATTCTAGACTGAACTCCCACTGTCATCCAAGTTCTTTGTCAGCATATGACACAGGTGACCTTACTGAAATCCCCAGCAGAGTCCTCATTTCCTCTGAAACCTCGTGAGCACAGTCTTCACAGTTTTGATTCCTACCAGCATTCTAGACTGAACTCCCACTGTCATCCATCAACTCTGTTTACAGCACTCTAGGCATACTCTCTCCCACGTCTTCAACTTTTGTCAAACTGTTCCCACAGTTTAGTTCCATGAACTAGAAAATGGCGACAGTAAACTCCATTTCTCTGATAACAGTTTTCTTTTAGTTTTTGGTCACTGTTAGGAAGCATTTAATTTGGTTTGTGGTTTCAGATATTTCTTTTTCTTTTTTTCTTTTTTCTCTTTCTTTCTTTCTTTCTTTCTTTCTTTCTTTCTTTCTTTCTTTCT